>JAFBJQ010003733.1:69781-123055 GCA_016785345.1 Trinectes maculatus
AGATCTCCCCCAGGACCCCTGTGCTGCAGTTTTCATCCACTCATTATGTTTAATTGAGGCTGTGTAATTCAGCATTGTTGCCTCTACTTCCGCTTATCTCTCTCTCCCCCGCACATGATGACAAACCGCGGCGCAGCGGAGAGACAGTATGACACGGCGTCAGCAACGCGTCGTCTCGCAGGAGGGACTCACTTTGATGGGACCTCGGCGTTGTTTTAATTCAGTCTGGGAAGTGGGGCGTCAACACGGGGACCATTAGATCAGCTTACAGCAGTTCAGCGGATATTGGAGCGGTGTGTGTGCGCGCGGCGGAGGCGCCACGCGCAGACCTGTTTGACGCCGAGACGGTCGTCACCCACACACATACACACACATAGACACACACAAACACACACATAGACACACACACAGGGGAGGGCGCATGCACAGACGCGCGCGCGCCGCTACCTTTGGCGAGATGGCACCGATGCCATAAGCGACGCACGGCGGTGTGCGCCATAGCGCTGCGTCCTGCGTCTCCGGCGGCAGCAGCGACAGAGAGACAGAGAGAGAGAGAGACAGGACAACAAACCCCGGCACGAGCAGAGGAGGAAGAGACGTCAGTTTTAACGAGCTGTGAAGTTGGAGTCGTTTTTCGGGGGGAGGTGTGGGGGGGAGGGGTGGAGATATCTGAGGCGCGCAACATTTTCTCCCAACTCGTCACATGAATGTTTTTGATATTTTTTTAATGGGAGGATGAGGTCACCTAATCCTGCCCCCCCCAACACCACCATCATTACCCCCCACCACCCTCCAACGTCACCCCCCGCTCCCATTCAGGCCTGGTGCCCATATGTTTAATTAACACGGCTGATGTGTAAGTACCTTCAGCCAGCGGCGCGTGGGCGGACGGGCGGGCGGCTGCGGGGGGGTGAGGAGGAGGCTGCTGGAGAATAGATGCTGAGTGAGTGATCTCCTGCTCCTTTACCCGAGCGTCACCTCCACACACCAGCTGGAGCCGATTCAACTTGTTCACAATTGTTTGCGGTCGTTTTGGAGCGCGCGTCATGGAGAACGCAGGAGACGCACAGAGGGGGAGAGTTATTACACGCGTGTGAGTGAGTGAGCGCGCGCGCGCGCGGGCGCGTGTGTGTGTCGGTGTTATTTGTGACGGAATCCCCCCTTCGGTCTCCAAGAATCCGCGAGCGGCGCGAGGAGGAGGAGGAGGAGGAGGGCAGGAGCGGAGGAAGAGGAGGAGGAGGAGGAGGCGCGCGGACCTGTCCACGAGCCCTCACTGCGGAACGCGCGGGGCTGGAGATCCCAAACCTTTCGCTTATTCCGGATTCTGGGATTGAGCTGATCCCCACACGTCACCTCCATCCCTCCTCCGTCTCCGCCGCGCAGCGGACTGCGTCTGACATCTTCACCGGGAGGAATACTACCCATCCACCGGGGGACAGGCGCTGGTGGAGGGGGGAGGTCTTCCGAGGCAGACAGGTGGATTTATCCCCGTGGAGGTGTCTGTGTTTTGGGTTTTTTTTGTTTGTTTGTTTTTTGTTGTTGTTGTTTTGGAGGGGGGTGAATTGGGAAGAGATTGATGGATTAATCTGACGGGGGGAGAGTGGTATGTGACTCCCACTCCTGCTGCCGAGGGCACGCGAATGGACTAACAGGCTGCAATGTCATCTCCACCTGGCCGCCTGGAGAGATGTGTCACGGGAATGGGGTGAGTTCTCCTAACGGGGGTCTCTGTCACCAGGCCGCTGATTGGTGTTTGTCTGTGAGTTGACCGGGTTGAATATCAGGCTGCTCAAAGTGGAGCAGCCGCTGGTTCCTCCTCCTCCTCTCCCCGCTCAGGGTGCCCGAGTCCCCGACACACAACCTGCTGCATGTCCCACATACCCGAGTCCTGCACCGGGGAGAGGGAGAGAGAGAGAGAGAGAGAGAGAGGGGGGAGCGTGAGGGGAATATTCACTGAGGAGCCACAGGCTGTTTTCAACGCTCCATCTTTCTCCTAACCCCCTCATTCTATCTGCCACACACACACACACACACACACACACACACACACACACACACACACACACACAGATATTGGGTTGAATGTAACTACTGTTGTAATGATGTGTGATGACATGTTAAGGGTATATATATATATATATATATAAAATAATACTATATATATAATACCATCAGCCTGTGCGGAACGCGCGCGCGTCCTTTCACTGACCGGAATCGGATTCAACAAGTCTGCGCATCCCAGAGCTGCCGCACAATAAACAATAACAGGCCCCCTCTCTCTTCTTCTTCTTTTTCCTTTCTCCATTTTCTTTTCTTTCTTTCTTTTTTTCCCCCTGCGTCCTCTCCTGTTTTCCAGATCAAGTTTAAAGACTTTTCCTCTGCTTTCACTGACGCAGTGAGGAGGGACCGACATGCCGCTCAGCGGTCGGGTCACGGTGGTTGCCCGCTCGGGGCCCCGCACCACGGCACCACGACTCAGCGCTCATCGCACGGACTCCGCAGAAGAAGGCGCAAAAGCCCCGCGACCGCAAACCTGCCGCAGCCACGCTTTGTGACACAGAAGGTAAGGCGCGCGAGGACGGCGCCGGCGCGCGGCTCCGACGCTGAGCGGCGCTGTTGCATCATGTTGCTGCTGCTGCTGGGGCTGATCCGAGGCGCTGTAATGAATTCAGGTCTCAAATGACGGGGTTCAGGCTTTGAATGCAGTCACGTTGTAGAAACACACTTTCTTCCGTTTTCCTGGAGCTTCTCGTGCCAAGTCTGACACACCAAGTGTCTCACACACACACACACACACACACACACACACTTTACATGGCATGCAGGCTAGGAGTCTTACATGACAGAATATATCACCCATAATCCCATTGGTCTCCCTCTGACTTATTATAGTTTGCAAACGAATGCCCTGGTTTTAAATGCTAAATATTGTGTGTGTGTGTGTGTGTGTGTGTGTGTGTGTGTGTGTGTGTGTGTGGAGGCTATACTTTCATCACGGCCATTACCGTGATGCCCTACCAGGTTGTTGTGCAGAGAAACTGATGGTGCGCTCAGCAGTAGCCTATTTTCCTGAATAGTGGGATGACACAAAAGGAGATCAACTCTGTAGGGCATAAACACAGCAGAGTGGTGAGCAGCGAGTGTCGAGAGCTGTTGCTGTCTTCATTAATATAAATATCTTTTGCAAGGCAGCAGTGGCTTCTCGCCGTGATGTCACAATACCCTTCATAGTAGGCCTACTTTTATTTTTTATTTATTTATATTTTCTGTTTTCATCCCTCACCCTCTGCTATTAGACAACAAGTACTGAAACAAAGCTGAACAGGAAACACACATTCTCATTGACGCCATCCGTACAATATTCCGAGTCCCATTTTGACTCCAGCATGACACGGTGTCAAAATTATGTGTCGTGATGTATCTCACTGAGCTGCTCACCGAACCGTCTCTGTTGTCGGAGGAGCAGGTAGTGAAATTTCAGAACTGATTGTCTCCGAGCAGCACGCCGGCGTCTGCTTCTCTGCAGGTAAAGCGATTCAATCCCCAACGTTCAATGTGTTGTTCTGCCTTTAACAAGATGGCCCTCTCGAGTTTATTTGATGGCACCTGAGTGAAGCTGGTGATATTCCTCACCAACGTTATGTTCTCGTTATATTGTTGCACTGGAAGCAGGGGAAGGTTCAGAGAGCTTCATGAAAGATACACAGATTGAACTATATTAGTTTTACTGGAATGATCCAAAAATATTGCCGCTATTATTGTGCAGCTTATCAGCACAGCAGCTTTACCTTTAAAGCTGACGCTTTAATCACGGCACATAATTATACTGAGCCATAATCGTTTCAGGATTTTTATTTTTTTTTGAGCATTTGGATGTGTTGTCTTGTGTATCTCGGTCTAAGATATTTCAGTCACACGCACCAGAATAAAACCAACAAAGATCCGTATCCTCTCCTTTTCCTTTTTTTTTTTTCTCCTTTTCTCATGAACAAATCGGGGATTTTAGGTAGGAGTAAGCACACGAGATCTCAACCCAGAGCTTGTGAGGAATAATTATAAAGATGCTTTAAAAAGGGAGAATGCAAAGAGCCTGTGGGAGGAATAGGCACCTTCCTGCCCTGCATTGTGGCTGTTTTTGTCCAGGAGATATTGACATATCCTGTGATAAGAGCAAAAGCAAATAATCCCCTTATCTGCACAGTCTTTTTATTTTGGAGCTCGCCATCCAGCAAAAAAACAAAGTTTTTTGTCAGTGATGGGATTCTGCTTTGAGCATTAAGCCAAACCGCCAGCAGTCACCAAGCCCTCGCCATGACCTTTAGCTGTCATCCGCGGATCCTGTGCTCTCGTTAAAGTCAATTAAACCTGCACTGCACTGCACTGCGTCAGATGATCTTAGCCCGAGAGCATCCAGTGCTAACATTTGATTCAGTGGCCGAGAAGGCTGAGGAGAACGTAAGAAGTCTCACAGTTGCTGTCTTTGTACGTGCAATCACAGGTCACATGCTGCTCGCACGAGAAAATGAAAATGACTGTTTTCATGTTCCCGTTGCTGGCAATTACCCGAGGAAAGGACTGAGTGACATATGATAATGAGTCATTTGACCCCTGCTGATCTCCTGGATGCTGATGTGTGATAGTGTGGCCTCAAACACAAGTTAATAACCCCAAAAGCCTCTTATGAACGCTCCCTGTTTAATCATTTAATCAAAACGCAGTCAGTGGTCTCATTTAACGAGTTAGGCAGCCATAGTGGCGCTAAGCAGGGTTTGACTAATTCAGGAAGTGATATCGAGCTGATATTTTTAGGATTAAACTGGCGTTTTGTGGAGCGGTGGTTCGCTCTGTCGCCTCCCAGCAGGAAGGGTTTTGGTTCGAATCCTAATTCGGCCAGAGGCGTTTCTATGTGGCGCTGGTTCCTCCCGGTGTCTTTTCAATTCCCACCGTCCACAGACGTGCAAACCGCGGCTGACTGACTGTAAATTGACCATGTGAATGAGAGCATTAGTGGGTGTTTGTCTCCCTATGTTGGCCCATGCTCTAAGCTGGCAGCTGTCGTAGGTTTACCCTCCCTCTCGCCTTAATGTCAGCAGCAACTGGCTCAAGCCCCATCCTCAAAGGACAAGCTGTGTGGATGGATTATATTTTATGATGATGCTTTACGTCTGTACATTTGCCATTTATACCATAAAAAGGCTTTCAGTGCTTTGCCTGTTCTGAAGGATAAAGTGGAACCCCCATAGATTTCATAGTTTGCATGAATTATATAAAAAGATGGTTGATATTCTTGTATAGGTTCTGTAGCGGCATCATAGCAATGATATTTGATATTTGATATTTTCTTATGTTTTCTTATATCTCATATCACTTTTTTTGTAAATGACATGCTGCAGAGGTCTTTGGAGGGGATTTGGGGACACCTCAGATGTTCCCTTTCACATACTGTTCGCTGTTCAATACATTCAAACAGAGACCCTCTTTAATACCTTTCAGTTTCTTCACACAAATCCCTTCTGAAAAACTGTGATTGATAGCGTTATTGGTTTAAGAGACATACGATGAAGGTTATATGGATGTTTGCAGTTCGACTTTTATTGAGGTCGTCCTTGTAAACAAAGTAATGCACACGTTTTACTGTCAGCAAATCTGAATTTAGGCGTCAGAGCAAATAAAACGAATGATTCCTAAAGCTGCATAAATTGGATTTTGTCTCTGTCAGTTTGACAGCAAAAACAAGACGTAAACCCCAAAACTGACAAATTATCACCTTGTAAAAAGTTGTTCAGGCAAATGTCTTGCAAACAATTGCTTATTCACACTTTCATACAAGGAGGAACATTGGGATTTGTTGTGAGACGTGTCTGTAGCTGAAGTACAAACAAACAACCAACCGTTATTCACTCATATTGTCTCTGAGTGACATATCTGTATCTTCAGATGCTACATGTGTTTATTAGCTGATCTCCAACCGCCTGGTTTGGCTGGACAGGTATAGCGCAGGTAGTTTTTCTTACTTCAAACAGCTGTTTGCTGTTGGTGTTGGACATAATGTTGATGAGAGCACAGGGACTGAACCAAAACAAAACATTTGTCAATTGGCAAACAGGCTTTTTTGTAGCAAGCCCAAAGCTTTTGAGATGGTGGACGTTTCAGTTTGGATCGTAAACTAACCCCTGCGGAATCTATTTGAACACTGCGCGTTTGAATTAGCTTAATGAGTATGAAGCACAACATGTGGCTTTGGGAGTGAGAACGTTTACAGCTGTCGAGGAGGCTCAGTTGTTAACTTAACCGATGTCTTTTTGCACTTTGTCAGTCTTAAGGTTTTTCCCAGCTCTGAAAAGAGGCTTAGAGGGTGGGTGTCTAAACGTGTGGCCAGCCCGGGCCACGTCGCTTTGGCCAAGTGAACACCCAAAAACCCAATTTTATGCTTCCGCACACAACAGATTTTGGTTCATGCGTATTTAACACTATATCCCAGTTCAGATATTCGTGAGCTTTTAAATCCAATTGGATTAAGATTTCCACGGTTTTGAAGAACAAGTGAACATGTATTTGGCTTTGAATGGGTTAATAGTAAGTGGCTTGCTATATGGAAGATGGTGATTCCATATATTACATCGCCGTTACTTCAACGTGTTACTGCTATGATTAATAGATTGTTGCAGTGGATCAGACACCATTATACCAGAGGAGATAACACATGCACAGTGGGGTTTTCTTTAAACGCCGCTCCAATCATATTCTGCTGTCACACCATCACTCTACTGGCCAAAAGAGAGTGTCAAAAGAATAGTTACTGTAATTCTCCTGATATGCCAGCAGCTACATAATGAAAGAGGGAGTCTGGCACTGTGTGCTCAGTGCTAACTGTGCCAATGATGGTAAGTCAGCAGTCAGCTTCAGAACCGGCGTTTCTGTATTGTCATGCTCTGCCCTTCAAGGGACATCGAAAATGACTCTGGACATTTCTTGAACTTTCAGAATCTCCATTTTGTTGTTTGATATCCCTGCGTTCTATCTTTAACTGCCCCCGGGTCGTCTTATTCAAGTTAATCCGTTCGTCTGCGAGACTTGAAGTACATCTTCTCTCTGTTCAGCTGTGCGTTGTTTCCTTGTGCTTCAACTCGGTTGCTTTTGTGTCCCTTGAGTGTTTTTGAGTTTGGACTCTCGGTTTGTCCGCCCGCGCGCTGTTTTATTACATTATCTAAATCGCACCTACCTGCTTTTTGTGTCTGCATTTTGACTCCAAAAACGGAATATAACGTCTCGATACAGCAGCCTACTCGTTCTGCCGATAGTTGCTTACTGTGCATTGTAGAAACTGGCCAGTGTTATTTAAATGTCATGCTGGGGAGCGTGGCCGCTCATGTATGGATTCTTTTTATTCTAAATGAAGGATTCATCTGTAGCTTGTTTAGTGAGCCAATTTGCGAGACGTTGATGTCTCCAATGTCAGTATCAGTGTCATGGCCATCTGTAAGGAACCCGCTGTTAATAGTTAATGCGAATGTGGGTCAAAAAATAAGAAATCATTTGTTGAATGCAAAAAGATCTTCACGTGTAGGTGGATACCTAAGTTCCCTTTTCTGTGACAAGTCGTTGGAGCTAATTTTCTCTAAAAGGGTAACAGTGGTCAAATTAGGCTGTTATTATTGATGTATTAATTATTGATGTTGAATGTTAACGCGATACATTTTTCTCCTTTTACTTACAATGCTGTAATTTGTTGTTGTTTTTTTTTACCCTCAGTCAGAGACCTTTCTCTTGTCTCAAGTTTGTACAAACACAGCACCTGTGAGACTTACTGCAGCAATGACTCTTTTTTTTTATTGATTCTGCTGTTGATTTCTTCTTTCTGCTTGTGCACCACAGTGTTACTGTGGTGTGAGAGGTACTAGAAGTAAAAATGATGCGTAGTTTAATTATCAGATTGTAGATTAACCAGTAAATCTGTATATTAGTAACTGCATTGAATTGCGTGTCTTGAAATAATGCCGAAGCCTCAGTTTTAATGGTACGTGGTGATGCTAAAGTCAATTCTCACATTCACCCCCCCAGTGCAATGATCTTTTGAGGATTTGCTGTTTACTTTGGTGATACACACTGATTTTCAATTAGTAAACAAAACACAGAAAGATGCAACATGTTTAGCAGGTTTCTTTTATCTATTTTGGAAGGCTTGCATTCTAATTCCTGAAATATAATGATATTCCCTAATTATCACTGTAATTGATGAGTTTCTGATCATCGATGAAAGGACAGCAAACCAAGTCGGACTGTTTTGATCTCGATCAGTCCCCGATTCACTATGTCGGTGTCTAGCCGGTGGTCATTCGTTTTCCCCCAAAATGGTCTTGTTGAAAAGTCTGCCAAGCAGCGAGATGCAGCAGCCAGAAGTATTCACAAAACATCCAGTGATCATCCAAAATATATTACTCCAGGTGTACAGTAATGGTCCCTTCGATGCCTGAGACAGGTGCTGTCTCAGCCAGACGGGGCTCTCAGTGTGGGATCATTTCAAGCCTCCGTTTCGTTCTGCCTTGGGCAGTGTTTAATGGCAATGAGCAAAGCTTCAAATAACCTATTTTGACCCAACAGTGGCACCCGGAGATGAATAATGAAGGACGCGTGTTGAAGGCATTTGAAAAGCAGCTGTCGAAAATATGCCCTGACCACCTGTGTTATTTCAAATTTATAATGTAAGATAAAATATATTTTCTCTAAGGTGAATGTTCAGTCTGATCAAGTTTCCGCTTAAGAAAATGGGGTTGGGGTTACACAGTGAAAACAGCCACAGTGCGATAGCACTGCCAGCGATCAGTGATAATAATAATATTATATTACATGTTGTAATTGACAATTACAACATGTATTAGAAAATTGAAAGGAGGTAGATAGCTGGTCTTATTGAGGATCTTTGCATTGGTCTTGGGGTGGGCAGAGGCAATGCAAACATCTCTTCCTGAGATGTTGCCATATCTGACACTTACCCGGCAAATATCTATACGTCTGTACGTTATGATTAACGTATGTGTTTTTAAAATGAGTTTTTGCATGAATAGCTGCTGCTGCTGCTTTGATGTGGTTTGTGGTGTCTGTTCAAACAGGACACTGTGAAACTGGCATCATGTGGTGATGTGGTTGTCTGACAGAGGCTTCGGGCAAAGGACTGGAAAGGGGGGAAAAACATGCTACAAGGGGACTTTTCATTATGGAAAAATAAATTAATTCCACAATGGTAATTAGCTGTTTGTCACTGAATATGTTTGAATCTGACCTAAAAACGGCATACAAGAAGTTTTCCTCCTTAGCTTTTAACACCATCTATGTTGTCTCTAGAAAAGAAAAAACTGGTCAATTACTTAATGTCTTCGCTTTCATCAGTTTTAGAGAGTCGAAGAGATTGGCGCATGTGGCATGCATGAAAATGAGAACAAATCCAGTTTTTGGTTAAAAATTAAAGGGAGAATTTATTCCATCGTTACATCAGACTGTCTAATGAGGCTCTCCAGTGATTGTCTACAACCGCCCTGTGCCATTTTAATGTTTCACGTCCTTTCAATAATTGAAGGCTAGAAAAATCACATTGTGTATTTATAAAGGTCTTATACTGTGTAACTATAGTTAAGTCTTTGTCTGAGTCTGTATTTCAGTTGCAGTTTCAATATGCACATTTGAATTTATATGAATTTAATGCAAATGTTTCTTATGTAAACAAACAAACATGTCAGTCGTATGCAAATCATTTTCTGCCTGGTTACTGATCCATTTTGTTTGTCACTGCAGATAATAATGCAAGTTTTCAAACTATAACATATTTGTTATTTGTTGTATGCATAGAAATAAGGACACCTGGAGCTTCACAATTAACAGCTTTACAACTTTAATACAGTGAAGAGCAATGTTTACGTCAAATATATTGGAACCTGTCGAGCCATTTGACAGTTTGGCCTCGTTCCATTTTTCCAAGGTCAGAGCGATCACTCCTGAAAGTCTGTGTGCATCACAGCTTTGGCACAGCTTCATAATAACTTAATTGTATGCCCTCCTTTACCTTTCCCTGCCCCGACCTCACCCTTCACAGGGTGTTTTTTTCTTTATATCTTGCTGAATAAAACGAAAAATACCCTCAAAGTCCTTTAACACATACCTGCATACATAGATAGGCTATAGGCTGTTTGAATCAGTGAGTGTGATCTCTCTGGTGTTTGGCAGGGTCTTTATTATCAGCGAGATATGAATGACAGAACTCTGCTAGACATTTGACTTTGCCACGGGTTCCACACATACCACAACCATGCAAAAAAAAGAAAGAAAAAAGAATTGGCCAAAAGTGTGCTCCCTTATAACACATGTACACACATTACTCTGCATGGCTGAATTGTTGATGTGGTAACAGGCTATTGGGCTGATAAAAGAGTGTCTAGAGGAGCAGGGAGCAGGCAGGCAGTTTTATCGAGGACAGGCAGAAAGAGACTGGGAACTTACATCAGTGCTGAACAAATAAAAATGTAATATGTCAAACAAGACCTTTCCACCCACTCCACTGTTAAATCAAGACAACAACAAAAAAAATGTATTTTGCTGTTCAGCAGTGTCTGGATGGGTGGATAATGAGATGCAGTAAACACAGAGGAGTCTTTGGCAATAAAACCCTGGTGCTCCCAGGTAAGAAGGAGCATATTTAAGTCCATCTGTATTGAGGTTATTTAGAGGTAATGCACTTAGTATTTTATTTCATTGATGGTAGTAGAGATAAAATTGAACTTTTTTTCAATTTTCTGTATCTAACTATTCTTGTTGTTGGCCTCTATGTCAAACATTAAACCTGCACCTTTTTCCTGTCTGATATTTTAAAATATGTTTGCTAAAGTGCAGAGTATTATTTGATTCTGCGTCAGCTATGTTTGCTTTGGTCTGGATTATTGACAAGGGTCTCATACATTTATAAACCGCAATGTGTCAGACTGCATTAGGTACAGAGTGATGTTGACCTTGAGTTATTTCTATCATAGTCTCAGGTGCTACTGCTGTTCTGACAGTTCTGACATTTAACGGCTGATATCAAGAAACATTACAAGTCATATATTAATATCAGTATTAATATCAGTGACAAACAGCACGTTATTATTCTATACATTCAGAATAAAAATGGATAAGGATTAAAAACAAATCCAATTAGAGGATACTACCGAGTCTTTTCATATAAAATACTTGCACAAAGCTCTGGGAGCTCTCCCTTGTTAAGTCCTTTATGTAATTAGAAATGACAAGATTGGACCTTCACTTGAAGTGTGTGAGGTGCTTAGAGCTGACACCTGCCAACATGACTCTAGGCTTTAAGCCTTAGGGCGACTCTGACCAGTTTGTTTGGTGCTATTGGAAGTTTCAAAGTTCTTACATTGTATTAACTACGCTGTTTAAATATCACTGGATCAATAAGTCTCGCCAGTGTGGAGCAGCTTCCTTGTTAAACCACAACATCTTATTTTCTGTTTCTACACGTGTTCAGAACAGAGGATGTGACCTCTGGTGCTGGAGGAGTTGTAGTTATCTACATGCACCTTTGACAGAGCTCAGCAGAATACTGAAGTAATGAGCTTCTCAGTATATAGTAGTTTGCCTTTTATTGAATAACCCTAACTCTCTGTGATAATTCATCAAAGCTTTCAAGTAACTTGCCCCATACTAAAAGCCAGTTATGTATTTTTCGTGCCAACATGATCATTAACGTTCAACAAAGATGTGTATTTATGAGCTGTTACTTAATAATTTGACTTACAACCACCCTGTAAAGCGGCCTTAATTTAATACAGACTTCAGTCATATACTGTCATTAGTTTGCATGAATTTGACTAGAGAGATAGGAGCCGACGAGCCAGTAGATTTATTCTTTTTAACTTCAGTATATTCTGTATCGTTTCTCAATCATTGACACAAGTTTAGCTGAATCATCTGCATAAGAAAGATGAATTTTTGCCAGGTGCCTTCATGTCACTTTTAAAAAGCACAAAAAGGGAGGTCCCAGGGTGCTACCGTGTGGTACTCCACGCTTGAGTTATTCACCACCCTGCTGGTTTCCACTTAACATAGAAGCAGCCACTAGCTTAGAGTTGTGTTATTATGCACAGTGAATTTAGTTTGTTATCACTGTGAGGTTTCAGTTCAGTCAGATAATTCAGGATGCTTGCTGTGCACAGCTGAGACATTGTCCTATCCACTGTTACTACAATTTCTGCCTCCACACATGAGACTGATGTGGTTGGAGACGTTATGGTTGTGGGTTGTCTGTTTATATGTCTATTTGTCCTTCCCATTCTCATGAGTGCATTTTCAAACTTTGCAAAAACGTTCACATGGACTGATTGATGTACTGATTAGAGTCTTGCCTAAACCTCAGTGTAATCTTATGGATGCAAATCATCCAACGGAAAAATATTTTAAAAAATGTTATTTAACAAATCAAGTATGTCCTTGTAGACGTCACACCACCATCTGCAGTGTATTTAAATTTTTCTTTTTACCCATCTGAGACACAACTTAGTACAGACTGCTTGGTGATTTGACGAGCTTGGCTGTCTTCTCACAGTACTACTGTAGCCAAATAAAACTAAGAAACAATAAAGGTGGGTGGCCCACTCTCCCTTTAATGTCTGAACACTGTGAATCTTTCCTAACAAACATAACAATGACTAACATAACAATGAACTGCTCTGCTGTTCAGAGTCCACATTATTAGTGGGGAAATCATATCTTTCTTTTTCAACTTGCTTTTGTTCAATTATTACTACTACTAATTATTGTGTGTGTGTGTGTGTGTGTGTGTGTGTGTGTGTGTGTGTGTGAGTGCGTGCGTGCGTGCGTGCGTGCGTGCGTGCGTGCGTGCGTGCGTGCGTGTGTGTGTGTATCTTCTTTGCATATCCTGCATTTGAATGAGGATCTAACTTGTATTATGCATTGGTGCGAGCTATTATTTAGTATCTACAAACCAACAGTACTAGACAATATTAAATTCACTAGACGTGAATGTTATTAATCAAACAGTAGCACCAGCTTGAAGTGCAGTTTGCCTCATCTCCGATGCAGCTTGCGTATGATCAGTGGAGTCCTCATCTTCATGCGATTACATCTAGCACTCAAAGCAGGGATGCACAGATATCAGGAGGAGATTTGATAAATGTAGTTGACTGAACGTTCTGGTGCATTCATTAAGATCCATCCAGAATTGAAGGGTACGTTTTACAAGAAAGATATAAAATGGTATATTAAAGGAATGTTGTGGCGGGGAAGGCAGAAAACTGAATAACTTAACTTTCTGAAGATATTACCATAACAGCAGAAACATGTTTTGGAGCACAACACTGAATTATTTAGAAGTTATAGTGACAGCTTCTTAGAAAGAAAAGTAAAACCAAAGAATAAGGAATATTAGTTTTTTTTTTTTTACAATAATTGAGGATGGGATGGAAAGTGGAGGTTTTCGAGCCATTTAATCTGAGCTTCCAAGTTGACATCCTCCAAACTTATGCATTAAGGCGATTGCCCCTCTGACATCTACTTGTGATGGCTTGTTTGTCGTTATTTCATATGAAGACTCCTGCTGTATGGGTTTTACCCACATTATGAAATTTTTAAAGTCACAGACACAAACACAATTAAGAGTTACATTCAGTTGAACTTTAATTTGAGACTTAGTAAATGGTTTGCAATGGTAACATTACTATTTATTGAGGATCTTTATATCGGGATCACTGCATTTTTTCATTTCTCTTTCTGAATTTGATCCTTTTCATTTCAATCTATTACCCAATCGTATCCTCATTTGAGATCTGGTAATATGCAGGCCTTGAAAAGACCCAGTTGCTGATAATTAGCTACCTCTTTAGCAAATCAGACATTAATTTCATGCAGATTGCCACTGCAAATATGTGCATAAATCTGGCCGTGGCACTCAAAGTTGGGAATTGGGTTATACCAACAATAACAATCCAAAGTGGAAAAAAACTTTAGAGGATAAGAAAAGATGCATTTAAACGACAAAAAGGAAGAAACTGAAGAAAAGAGGGGTGGTAAGACATTATTTTAGGGTGGCAGCTGTTATCCGCTACCCCAGTGACTGTGCCACTGCACACAAAGGATATGATTGTATTAGGTACTACATTATTCAAGCCTGAGAATGTGTTGCAAAAGACACAAGTTTGTGGTTTTCATGTCAATATGCATAGTTTGACTTTGTCTTGCCCTCAAGTGAAGGTTAATGACCAACGATTAAAGGGTGATGACTTCTGCTCAATCTGAGCACAGTGTTTTCAGGTTATACTCAGGTACTTCAACATTATTATAGTCGTGTCAAGGGCAATTGCATTTAATGTCCACCACTGATCCAGAGTTGTTTTAAAGTAATTGTGTAATTTAATGTGCACCTCCTACACTGCACTGAACTGTCCACTTTACTAACAGAGTAAAATCATATTTAGTAGGAAGTAACAATCGTTATGTCAAATATATATAATAGAAAAAGTATATGTAGAATAATACTAGCAAAACCAATACGTTGAAAGTGACGGTCACATTCAGGCTTTATGTAAACATCCTACAAACGGGACATGATTAAGTTATGGAATGATAATAGAGTGTCCTATTTCAGTACACAGAAGCAAACTAAGCTTTTACAAACAAGGCACATGCAAACAAGGCAAATTTTGGCTGGAGTGTCATTTTAAGATATTTGGGGAAACAAGACCCACATAACCAGGAGCCTGATTTGTGTTGTCATCTCGAGACACTACACAAATCTGCTTCACTGACGATGGAGGAGCAAGTGAACTGATTTATTTAAGCAAATTACACCCACATGAGCTTGGTTTAATAGGCATTAGGGCTAACTTTGTTGAACCAAAAAATGTGCTTATATCTGAATAATATCAGTCTGGGTTGTGTTAAGGCGTCCTCTGAGTCATCGACAGGAAGCAGCTTGAGGGCCCCTTAATGGCAGCTCCCATTAAAGCACTGGTCATTTCCAGCTTTGACAACAATATCATTTTCACATATCTAGATTTAAAATGAGAGATTTTTAAAGATAAAACTAATTTGCTTTTTAACACATTTGAACAAGAAAAAAACAAACCTTTCCGAGACGGGAACCCAAACCCCAACCCTGAAAAAAACCCACACATTTGACAGCATGTTTTCTTTTTTAATGAGTGAACTCTCATTCACTGTAGACACCAGTGACGTATCCCCACTGAATAGTGTTGCATTATTAAGGGCTTGCATTCCTCAGTGTGAAGGAAATATTAGCATAAGCGCTAACACGTAGAGCTGCCCCCTTGTGACACATCTTCTGGACGCTAATCACTACAGATACCGGTTTTGAGGACAAATACAAAAACTATAAGTAAAAACTGCCACATTGACCGTTTCTGAAGATGCTGTACGGCACGACACGCCTTGGCACCTTGTTATGTTAGCTGCGGTGCTAACTCCAGGGAAAGTTGGTGTAATCCAGTCCCGTCGGTCGGAGCTGACACTAATTCCCCGGGACAGGAGTGTAGCGGTGTGTGATTTAGCGGCGTATGCTAAGTGCTGCTGCAGCTGCAGGCTAGTCTGTGGGCGCCAGGGCACAGAGAGCAAGCTGGGAAAGTACTGACTTGACTAACTGGCCTGATTAGACCGGGTGTGAGATGACATGGATCAGATCTACACACACACACACACACACTAACCCAAAGACTGTATAGATGGACGGACAGCGTTAAAAATGTAATACATTAGGAGAAAACAAATGAAAATCAGACATGAGTGGAAGAAGATGAAGAGACAGTAGGTTGATTTCGCGGACGTGATATTGCCTGCGGGGGGTTTTCGGCTCTGCTGGACTGTGGCGGTGTAAGAAATTGGCTGCGATGCAACGTAACCTTTCGCATCACGGTTTCATTAGCTCTCATTCAGCTCAGGGCATTTCACACTGCATTTCCTCTACTCATCTGCTTCCCTCGGATCTGCTCACAATCCAGGGAACGGTAGCATGGAGTCAGATGAAACTGGGACCAGGACCTAAGACTCCTCCGTATTAGTCTGCGACTTGGTTAAGATATAGCCTGGAGTTAAACGAGATTTGATCTCTCATCTCAGTGGACGTAATTGATTGATGCTGACGCTAGTGTGCCCTCAGCGGGGTGAAATGTTTCCCCACAAGAATGGGGTTAGATGAGATTACATTCATTTCAGGGTTATTTTATCCATTAAGAGTTGCCACTTTACAGTGAAAAATGCCAACAGGCATAGATTATGTTCAAATAACGGCAGGCAGTGGAAGAGACATAGAAGCCAGATGAACTCTTTTACAAAAAATTAGTTAACCCGGGTCCCCAAACGGTTGCTCACTTTGAATCAGAATTAAGTGATTTTTATTCCACTGTAACCCCAGAACCTATTGTATAGTCTTTGATTTTGCAATTAAAACGTACCCCTACTGATTAAATTCAAGTCACATATCAGAGTCGCCATTTACTCAAAGATAATTAGAGAGGATCTTTGAGGTCCCCAGATGGTCGTTTTACAGCACTTAGCGTGCTCACAATATCCCATTGGTTCAAATTAAATTCTGCCCAGGACAAAGTAAAATTGATTTTTGTAACTAATTTTCAAAACAACCATCTTGCTTGTTTCACAGGACACAGGAACAACGTGAAAATATATACGATAATAATATATAAACAGAAGTATCTAATAATAGATGCTTTATTAGGTATTAGATATGAAGTAGGAAGTTTTTGAAGTAGGAAAAAAGCTGTACTTGTGGACTTTTTACACTTTGGAAAATGCAACCACTTGTCTCATGTGTCTCATGTACTCCTGTGACAGGCTGTTGATATTTGGCAGAAAACTGTCATGGCCAGATATACTGTTACAGCCGCAGCATGTGAGCTTAGTGACATAAATTCAGGCTTGAATATGTTTGGTTTCTGTGAAGCCAACTGTCACAGTTTCCTCTCAAGACAATACTTTAAGACCATTCTCACTGTTTGTGTGTATGTGTTTTTTGTAGGGTATGATGGGTGTAGCGGGCTGGATGTTACTCCTACTCTTGATGGTGCCTGTGGCGTCTCAGAAGCCTCCGGGGCTCAGTGTGGGTGTGATCATGGGCCAGACGCGGCCCGTTTCGGATCAGGAGCTCCGGCCACCCCGGCACCCGGATGATGCCCTCGACATCTCGGTGGTAACACTGAGGATCAACCAGACAGACCCAAAGTCTGTTATTACACAGGTGAGAGCAGCTGTGAACATACACCACTTCCACTCATACACACACTCTCTAACAGACACACACGCACACTCCTGCGTGAGAGCTCAGTTTGTTTCCCTGTGTTTGAAGGTGTGCGAGCTTCTGTCACGCACTCGTCTCCACGGCATCGTGTTTGCCGACGGCACCGATCAAGAGGCCATTGCCCAGATCCTCGACTTCCTGTCTGTTCAGACGCAACTTCCTGTTCTGGGAGTCCACGGAGGCTCCTCTATGATAATGGCTGACAAGGTGAGTGACCGTGATACACAAACAAAACAAATACTAACGTCCCTTTGAATATATACGAACGAGTTATGATTCCCCACTCACAGCCAAGATTAATGACACACACACACATATATATCTTAAGATATACAGAAGGTGTCCACATCTTGATAAATGCTGCCTTTGCTTCAAATTAATTACTTTAAGCTCGGATGTTGAATGGATGCGTTAATGTTCACTTAGCCTATATATAAACAGTTAGAGGATGTTGTTGTCAGCGTTTTGTAGATTAGAAAATGACACAGTGGCGTGTAAAAGCTCATTTCAGCCACTCTGTCAGTTATATAACCGTATATGTAAAGAGTTGAAACACTGCCAGTGCTCTGGCAGTGTGTGTGGGGGTATAAATCAGTCTTTAGCTTGTTAGCTGTCATCGTCCAAAGCTATTTTTACATTAATAAGCCTTTAAAGAGGTAACGTGCACATTAAAAAGTGCACTATTCAAATGGGTCAGAGGAAGTCAGTGTCATTTGGTGCACTGCCTTTATTCTAATAAAGGGTTGTTTCTGCCAAATCTAACTGGCTTGTGAAAAGAAGACCAGATCCTGTAGTATGTAGTATGTAGTATGTACCATGTGTGGTGCTCAGTGGGATGCTGGACTCGGAGTGTTTAGAAGAGTGAGGAGAATTCATATGTACTTTAAGATTTTAGTTGTACTGTGTTTTGGGTGTGATGTTCTGTGCAAGGTTAGGGGTGTGTATCTCTTTCTTGGCAGAACTGTCTCTCTGGTGCTGACTCTGTCTGTCGACCTTTGATCAGAACACCACTGCTTCTTTAGCTTCACGAATCTCCGAGGTCACAGCAGCCAAAACACAGGAACCAATAACTGCTGCAATACAGCGGAATGCAGCGTGTGTGTGCGTGTGTGTGTGTGGCTGAAGGTCAGGAGAGTGTGGCTGCAGCGTGGAGGTTACCTGGCTGGAACCCCCGCTGAGGATATAATGGTTGGTAAAATAATAAATTGTGTTATTCCTGCCCTAAATTGCTGCTGTCGATTCACCATTAAAGCAGGTACTTAACCCCCGGCTGCTCTAAATGAATTGTTTACTGGCCAGTAGTACACAAGTGTGGTCATTGCTGGCAGCTCCCAGATCTGAGCGTGAGTGTGTGTAGCCTGTAACTAACCAGCCCCCCGCGACTGTTCCCACACGCCTTTCCAATAAAAAAAAAAAAAATCTCTCAGCCTGGTGTAAATGAAAGCCAGAAGCAGCCTGCTGCCAGGCAGGTATAGAACCACAGAAAGTCAGCAAACCATTCATTAGATTAGTTCGACTGCACCTGCCTGCTGCGAGAGGGTATTGATGACTTTCCTCATCTGCATCCCGGGTATACCATGTGAATAACTGCCTCGTCAATAATCATTTCTAATCAGCAAATCCATCACGGTTATTGCTGCAACTGGGGAATCGCTTTTACTATAGTTGATTCTTTTGGTTCGAAATGTTAATTGTGTCGTCGCACAATAGGGAGAACTGCCCATCAGTCATATGTAAGATAATACTCAGTGGTGTGAATACAGGAGCAGAGGCAGTGTGCGTTCACGACGTTAACGGTGTCAGTGATGGAAGTCGAGCAGGCAGGTCGACCGAGCGGCGCGCTGAGGTTTGGTTTTTCGGAAACCGGCCTGACGGAGGTTCAGGGTTCGAGTCGCGTCCAGATAAGTGAGCACGACAGGCATCAGGCAAAGGCTTCAGACAGAAACAGGACTGGACGTGGCTGGATACCGCAGCTGGCTGAGTGATGGAGCTGATACACGGGTAGACAGAGTATTAGAGAGGCAGGAGCAGGCAGCTGGTGGACTGCTAACTTCAAAACGCTGGAGAAGAGTGGGTCTATAGCATTAACACCATGGGAAGTGTGTAAGTGTGTACGTGTGAGCGATACGGTGGATTCTGGAGCGATGAAGTGAGGTTTAAGTATTGCAGCTGGTTGGAGGAGTTTATTACAGGATGATAGTATTTGATCACACACACACACACACACAAGATACACAATTATTTTACAAGTATCACACTTGAAAAGCTGCAACCAAGGAGTAATTTGGCAGTTTAGTTCAATTATTCACTTAAGTGACAAACCATCATAATTGTAAGCTGTTTTGGTCAGTCAATTACCTAATTGACTAATCAATTCAATCGATTGTGACGTCTCCGGGATCTGTGCGTTTAGATATTTGACACCACTCTGTTTTCAGTTATATTAGCTGCACACAACATTAAATGTTACACTGGGATATACGTGTAATATTTAACGATGTGACAAATTAGGACAAAAGACTAAAGCCAACAAACATATTTCATCGTGAAAGGGGAAAAAAAAACTGGCTCTGCGTATTTATTGGCTGTGTGACTGTTGCTTTTCTACCTGCTGTCAGTGATGTAGCGGTAATCTGGAGGATCGAAAGAAATCCCAGTGGGATGGTAACAATTCAGCCTGATTACTGTAGGCTAACAAACAATATTGCGCTCTCTGCAGCCAGAACGGATAAGGCCCCGTGCTCGCCGTCGCTCACCGCGCACAGTTAACGTCACAATCACGCCTATGGAGGAGAGAGAAACGAGCAGCTCCCGCGGTGCCCACAGTATATCCTGGCTAAATACAGGCGTACTCAACACGTCAGGTTTTAGATGGAGCAAAAAATGGAAGACGATGATGCCAAGAAAATAATAATAAAAAAAAAAAAACGAAAAACCCTGAGCAGGCAGGCAAGTGCCCTAAAATAATGGATTTCTGTGGAGGTGGGCAGTGCAGTTGTGGAACGCTCGGTGTAAAAAGCTGCTTTAAGCTGCCAAAATGGAAACTTAACTGTCGATATTATGTCACATTTCTAGTTAAGGCTTTTCTCCAGTTGTCACTTTTATCAGCAGCGACGGCCGCGTTGCAATCACACTATATCACACAGGCATCCAAACGTGGCTTATAAACAATGTTGTGCAGACCAGTAACTTACTGCAACAAGTCCCGTTTCTTTTTTCTCTAAAAAAAAAAAAATTGACTGATGTTGTTTTGCAGATGATTTTTCCTGCGTTCACTCGCCGGGTGACGTGTGAGTCTCAGCTACAGATTGAGAGCTTGTCTCCGCCGCTGCAATATTTTGTGCTGATGATCAGTGTCCATTTCAAATTGAGCGAACGCTTTAGTTCTAATTACCAGGATTTGACCTTTTGTACGATGTCATGAGCAAGATTTATCATCTCACACCACAAATAAGGTGCAGAGAAAATGCAAGTGAGGGTATTTGTAATGAATACACACACTGTACAAGGCAAAATGTCACTACATTGGATCGCGCTCTTATCTGCTGCCTGCTGCAGACAAAACCAAAGAAGACCCCAGACCCCCATTTAAACAGCTTCCACAGATGTTTGGCTTGACTGTTTCCAGGCAAAAAAACCCCAACCTTCTTTCAAGCTCAAGCAAATGACACATGTTTACGTTGACAAACTATTATATTGGCAATACAGGGGGTCCTCGAATTACGACGGAGATCCGTTCCTGAGAATGTGTCATAACCGAATTTCGACGTAAGTCGGAACATACATTCATTGTGCCATTGTGCATACATTGTGCCACCAGATGTCGCTATAACACCGCGCTAAAATAAGAGTTTATTATGGTGAATTGCCTTTTTTGTCCCTCTTGTCCCTCTTGACACACCGTAGGGGTTGAGATCACGAGTGTAATGAGCATTTCCTTTAGATTTCTGAAATCCCCCCCCACCCCAGCCGTCCATTTCACATAAGTAAACACAAGGCAGAGTAGCCTAGCTGTGGAGGTGTTGGAGAGCCGGCAGGTGCGCTGAGAGACAGAGAGAGCGCTCACCAACTAGTTCCTGTGTGAAGTCTGTACGTATTTACGGGGCAAACCGCTTAAGCCGAAACAAGGAAGTTCACGGGAGATGTGTCGTAACCACGAAAACGACGTAATTCGCGACCGTCGTAACTCGAGGACCCCCTGTACTTTAATAGAGTAATGGCGGCACAAGTAGCGTTTGTTTGTTTGTTTGTTTGTTGTGTGTGATTCAGGCTGTGGACAAACCCTGGACACTAATATTGTTTTTCTGTTCCTCTGTTTGTTTCTGCATCGTTCTGCACAAATTCAGTATGGACAAATCAACCTATGGATTTTTATTTTAATTTTTTTGTTATTGATAATGAGAGCAGATGGATCGGTGTCGGTCCGTTCTCTCTCCTCCTCTGCTCCCTGTGAGATGCGTGTCAGTGTGGAACTGTCAGGAATCATCTGCAGGAAGTTGGATGGTATGCTGTGAGAAGAGAGACATGTTTAGGGAACATGCGGCTGATGGGCAGAAAGGGCATGTGTAAGCCCCGCGGAGAGCAACCGAATTAGTTGGGAATGTTGTACTTCCATTACACAGGGGCCGCTTTGGGGAATAAGAGATGTTGTTGGATTTACCTCAACCCCCATATGTGCTCACTGGTTTTTTCCAGCAGCCGTGTTCATCTCTTCTTTTGACTTGCCTCTGCTCGGTGTGTGGGGGATAGAGGGTGGGGGTTGGGGGTTGGGGGGGTCACGGTGTGTAGCATAAAAAACACGAACATGCTGAAATGGAAGGTTGTGAATTAAACATGCAAGCTCCTTCTGCGTTGCTCTGCAACTGTGGTGGGATGCTGCTGTGGGTGTCTGCATATTCCTGTGTGTGTGTGTGTGTGTGTGTGTGTGTGTGTGTGTGTGTGTGCCACATACGGGACTTGGGATGTCCCATATTAGTATAGGCCATTTGCTCCGGTCCTCTGCTGAGTCGCTTTAATATTTAACACTTGCGGCCCTCACCTGCTGTCATCTGCAGACGACACACAACGTGCTGCTGTGTCATTCACTCACTAACCCGCCCTACTTTCACCTCCATTTTTTTGTCCCTCGCTCTATCCCGTTGTCTTTCTCTTTGTCCCCTTGTCTCTTTCAGCATCGTGTCTCTCTCTGATCTCCCGCTTCTCTCACTTCACTGCCGCCTCATTTTTTTTTTGTCCCTCTATTGTGTTGAGTCTCTCAGACTCGTGTGTTCCCCCGCGCCCGCATCCCCCCTTTTGTTATCCTCTGATGGCTCAGGTTGTGGGAGGAACCGCCAGCTGTGTTTGAAGGCTTTGGGAAATCTTCCTTAGCCTTGAACCCAAGTGAAGCAAGTCTGGATGTATGGGTTTGTGTTTCTGTGAGAGAGAGAGAGAGAAAGCGAGGATTCATATCGTTTCTATGGTGACTAAACCAGACTGCAGCATTTAGTACAGTCCTCTGGCTGAGTTTTCTCCATAGGAGTCGATGCCCAGTTCCTTTTAGCTTGGTTGGGCACCACACTGAACACAACTGGAGGCTTTGTGGCTTGCAGATAATGATAATGTCCCTGCTCTGTACCAGCAGCCCCAACTACCTCCACATGGAGGATTTTCAAATGTGAGCTGACGTGTCAAGCTCCTATCTTCAGGTTCACTTCATCAATCCGACTAAAAGGCTTAAAGATTAGGGAAAGGGGGTTGAATCGCGACAGTGTTCAGTGTTGTACACAAACAACAAACTGATTTACAGTCAACATCTGGTGAACAGCTGGACACACACCCTGGTTACTGTGCCGAATCAGAGCATCAGAACAACACTCGCCAATCACTGCATGGAATTATTATTGTATTATAACAATACAATAACGACTATAATAATAATAATAATAATACTATTATTCATAAACTTCTTGTTCTGGTTCTGTCATTTGACCACATGCAGAAGCAGAAAGGTGTTATGGTCAGGGCACTGCTGTGCTGTGCTGCTTTAATGTCACTTAAATCTCATTCAGAAATCAAATATTAGTCATCACCAAATACAAATACAGATCAGAAAGTATGTAGATATCTGGGGGGAAAGTCTATTTACTTTCCTGGGAATGAATTCGATGAAGATCAATACTACTGCGATATCAGTCCACAAGATACTACAGCCTGCCAGCCTTCCTTCAAAGAATTTTATTGAGAATACTTTTTTACAGTAACTTGTTGCTGAATTCATTCAGCCAATTTTTCAAATGACATAATTCAGCTACAGTTGCTGAATTTTAAGCAGACCTGGTTCAGCTATAGTGATTCTAACTCTCGGTAAGAAAATATCAACATATTTCTGAAACCTTCTGCTGCAACATCATTTTCCAAAAGTACGGTTAAAAGCTGACCTTTATTGTGGGTAATTTTACGGTTGCCCTTTAAACAAACCTGCGTAATACTGTATTCATGAGGATCACGAAGACCTGATGAACAGACTGTTAATCCACAAGAAAACCCCATCTGCAGTGGAGGTAAACATCTGCCAAGTTAGTTCTAAGCTAACTGGTACTGTACATCAAAGAGCATCATTTAATGTTTAACAATGAAATCTAAAGAAATTGCATTAAAATTAATCAAAGTGCAACTATGGCTTTTTACTATGATCAAATACTATAAAGGCATGTAAATGTATTTTCTGCCACATTGTGTTCTATCATCTCTTAGTACTGGTTGACAGATAATAAATTTCCAATAAAGCTTTATCCAATCAATTTGCAATGAAAAGACATTAAACTGGGATAATGAATAATGAAGATGCATCACTATAGTTTTTTTTATAGAGTATATCCACTCTGTTCCACATGGGAGCAAAAAAAAAAAAAAGTGGGTTACCTTTACCCTACGGTAAAGTGGGAGTTACTCCATCAAAAATACACACTAACACACATTTACGGAACTGGGAACAACAGCGATTTCAATAAGTAAAACATATTACAGAATATTTGTACTTTGGTTAGAACTTGCCGGTGAAGATAAGCGCTGTGTCAGAGTTGGGAAAACGAGTTGCGGCATGTCGTCATGTTTCTTTGTCTTGGAGTTTGAGGTTGAAGTCAACTCCTCATCATCTGAGTGCTTTTCATGTTGTCACAGTCCCATTCAATTTACTTCCCAGCAGCTATTCTTCTTCTCCCTTTCTCTTCCACTGAATATTTGCCTTTGCCTCAGGCCGTTGGCGAGCCGTTAAATAAGCCTTCAATCAAATGACAATGACCAATGACAAACAGATCAGTTGAGGAAATTGTTTCTTAAATTATTCAAATATGTTAAATGTTAAATACATGTTTGCTCTTCTTTCTTGGCGACACTACAGCTCTGGAATAATGAATTACATCTGCCATTTAAAGAAAAAAGTAAATAAAGGGCAATGCTAATAACAATGCTATTATAAAACCCTGTGATAAATAATACTGTTATTTAAATTTCTGGTCTGTTTGTTTGTATTATGGTTGCATATCTTAGTTAGGTGCACTTTGCACACATCTTTGCTGTTGTAATAATACAGCATGTAGTGAAATGTTGATGATAAAAAAAAGCAAAGTTAAAAAGCAGTAGATACATACTTCTGCAAACCCTGCCCAGGGCAACAGTGGAAGATCTCAGTTTTGTCCTGGTAAAATCATGCATGTAGACAGAATATAAAAGCGGGCTGGATGTTGCTGAGCTGTTCTGCTGATCACTGTCTTGGAGGATGAGAGAACAGCAGCGCTTCTGTTTGACAAAAAAAAAAAAAAAAGCTGTTATAGGCATGAGGAGGCTCCAGGCAAATTCATGCCACTCTGCTCCCACTCTCCACATATCCTGTGGCACATTACGGCTTTGAGGGAAAGACATTTGCATCTGATAATGTGGACACGAAGTCTGCAAGGTCGACGCAGTCCATTTAAGTTATTACCGGCGTGGTGCTTTTTATAGTCCCATGGAAATCACAGTTTACGCAAACAAAGAGTCTGTCCCTCACTGCCTGTGTTTAGCACTATTTATTCAGGACTGGGCCAATTTGGAAAATGAGTGTATTTAACAAGGCCACCTACAGAAAGCTTTGCATTTATGCTGACCTAGCAAGTATGGCCAGACCGAACCGATAAAAACAATGGCTGCTTCGATGCATTCGGGTGGGGTCATGTCGTAGCAGCCACCATCACCCCTTGTGTGTTGTGAGCCATCTTAAGAAATTACAATACAGGGGGTCCTCGAGTTACGATGGTCGCAAGTTACGTCATTTTTGTGGTTACGACACATCTCCCGTGAACTTCCTTGTTTCGGCTTAAGCGGTTTGCCGTGTAAATATGTACATACTTCGCACGGGAACTAGTTGGTGAGCGCTCTCTCTGTCTCTCAGCGCGCCTGCCGGTTCTCCAGCACCTCCACAGCACAGCTGCGGGGGCGGGGGGGCGGTAAGGAGATGCACACGGACACAGATGCGTTCGGGATCGTGGCGATACCGTAGGTTTATTCACAACACAGGGTCTACACGGTTGATATCAGAAATCTAAAGGAAATGCTCCCCTACGGTGTGTCAAGAGGGACAAGAGGTGGTGGTGTTATAGCGACATCTAGTGGCACAATGTATACACAATGGCACAATGAATGTATGTTCCGACTTACGTCGAAATTCGGTTACGACACATTCTCAGGAACGGATCTCCGTCGTAACTCGAGGACCCCCTGTATTATAAAATCAGCAGTTAGATTGCTCATCATACAGCACACTCGGTTACAAGTTTTCTTGAAACAGACAAATAAATATTGTGCAAATGCAAAAATATGTCTAATGGACAAACCACCAACAAAAACAGTTCATGGTCGCACCGTTGGGACTATTGTGCGTTGTTTGATGCCACCTGGAGGACAAAGACTGTCGCAGCTGATCTCTGACAGCTCGGTGTCATGATCGCGGCTGGCGGAGCTGCTGTCCGGCCTTTGATTTTTTTTTTTTTTTCCCGACACTGGTGACCATGGCTCACACAAGTCAGCTTTGACACTGACAACCAGTGGCGTTCATGGGGGCAGAATGTGTTGCCCTTTTTCCTCTTGGGTGCAATTTGCCCTTTTCAACTGGCAATCAGGAGTTTTCAGGCTGTGGCCCTGGCCCTTTCATAGGGCACGACCCTCTCTGGCTCATTTGTGTCAGAGCTCAGGCCTTTATTTATTTATTTATTTATTTATTCATTCATTTGCCCAAATGCCGCTTAAATCAGCGGGAATGTGATTTTCGGCGATTTTCGACTCAAGTGCCCTTAGTTGATCAGAACTGGAGGGAGAGGAAGCAAATGTTATCTCGGAAATGTAAAAAAAAAAAACTTATTTCACCATCAACTGAAATGAAAATATGTCACTGATTGAACTCGTCCCGTCTGCATCTGGCACTGCTGATAACGGGCAAAAGATGTTTCACCTCTTCGAGCAAGGTGGAAATTCAGCAAAAAATAGTATTTACTGTCACCCAAAACCCAACCGCCGCTTACTGCTTCACCAGAGGGGTTGTTGCTTTTATTTTAATTGGTCTGAAGCTGTCTGTCCCCATCGCGGTTTTCAGTCTCGCCCGTGATGAAACTCTTACACTCGACAAACAGAGCGGAGAAAGTGGACTCTGAATACTGCTGCTGGGTTTTTGATGTGCTGATAGTGAGTTCAGCAGAGAAGCAGTGGAACGCTGAATAAACCTGAACTCTACTTACTGACGGTCCAAAGCCTGGACTGGGACAAGAAAGGTATCTTTCTATGTACGATGGATAACCAGGATTATTATTATCATCATTATTATTACTTATTATTTTAAATGGCCTGATTTACCACCAGACTGATCGGAGCTGCCTTTATGTTTCAAACATCGGATTCAGCAAAGCTTTGTTTCAGTTCAAACACCAGGAAAGCTATGGAATCAGTTCACAGAGATATTCAGGATGATCCACAAGCATTTTTGGCTCAAATCTGGAATTGACAAAACATCGCCAGCCGCTTAACCGCATCGGTGTATTTGTCATTGTGTTTGTCGTTGTGTTTATCGTTGTGTTTGTCGTTGTGTTTGTCGTTGTGTTTGTGTGTCTGCGTTGGCAGAGAGAATCAGTTTGCTTGTTGACAGTGTCGCGTGGCTCTGTTGGCGGTCCACTCCACAGTGGTGGTCCCACATGGACCGGCCCTTTATGTCATTACATCTTCATAATTTCTTCTGCCTTCACTATTCATTCACTATTCATACTATTCATCTCACACACACACACACACACACACTACGCTTCCCAGATTCCTGCTCTGTCCATCCCTCTCTCACATGGTTTTATTTTTCAGTCATCCTCCATGTCCATTTCCTCGCTTCCTTCCATCCCCTCACCTCCTGCCAACCTTATCCCCTTTCCTTTTCGCCCCCTCCTCCTCCTCCTCCTCTCACGCCCCAGTTGGGGAGTACAATGAGATGGCAATGGCAGGGTTGTGGCGTGTGCATGTGTCTGTGTGATGTCACACACTCGCACACAGAAGCTCTATAGTATCTCTCTCTCGCTCTCTTTTTTTTTTTAATCCTCGTGCTCACAGATCACACTGCTATTTTAAGATGCTATAAACCTTTTCAAAGAAGCATCGAGGAGGAGTGTCGTCCTGTGTGTGTGTGTGTGTGTGTGTGTGTGTGTGTGTGTGTGTGTGTGTGTGTGTGTGTGTGTGTGTGTGTGTGTGTGTGTGTGTGTTTGGGAAGATAGAATCTATGAGGGCGTGATGTGTGTGTTTTTATTTCCTTTCGCTGATAATAATAATTGTTATTGTAACTATGATTAGTTGTATTGTTAATGTCAAAGTTATCCACATCGATAGGGTTAGAATCTTCTCTCCGAACCCGACCTGAACCGGAACATTACCGTAACATAGGACCCAGCTTGACCCTTGACCCGTCCTGAGCCAATCCAATCTCTGATTTCAATCTTTTGTCGATGTAGCAGATTTCTAACCGCTGGAAACAAACTTCGCCTTTTGACTTTTCGTCCACTCGGGGATTTTCTGGGTATAATATTGTTCCAAGGGCCCATTTCCGGCTTTCACCTGCACATTTGCGTTCCTGCCGGGTCACATAAATTTGAGGATCTCGAGGAAAAGTCAAGTTGAATATCCAGAAGCAAGGCTGACGCCATGTTAATAAAACAGGCAGGGTCTCCAGGCAATAAACAGACAATAAACTGGCAGTAAACCTGGCAAAGTATATTGCAAGCTTATTATTGCCACAGCAATATAATATCTCCAGTCCTGAACAGTCTGACGCGTTGTCTTTCATCAGATGTAAATCTCGTAGCGGCTCAGAGGAGCAGTTGTCTAAACGCGGGCGTCTCCGAGCAGACTGCCCCTTTTAACCTCCGAAAAAAAAAAACACTCCTCCCCACCTGCACCTGCACTTCCTGAGAGGGAAATGTGCGAACCAGGAAACATTCTCACGCGTTTAATGGATATGATGGATTGCTCGATGTCAGAGGACCGTCAAGGTCAACGTGCATTCCTGACCTCACAGCAGCTGAAACCCAACAAGCCGTCAGCTCTCCCAGTCTGTCTCGTTAAAACCGCTGAGGTTTTGTGTTGGTGATGATAGTGAAACCGGTCGACTGGTAACTGCGGACACCGATCCCGAGCGAGACGGAGGCAGCTGCTCCGCCAGGCTTTCAGATAACATTATCCTTCAGCTAAGAAGCGGTGAATTAACATTCGCTGTTTGCAGCATACGGCATAGTCAGCAAAAAAAAAAAACTGTTGCCCATTTTCAATCCACCCAGAGCGTATTTAGCATGGATTAGCTCAGAAGGACAACCTAGCTCGTTATACCTGTTATACCAGACTAATGAGCCATTTCTTAGTGTTCTATGTGAAAAAAATGTAACTAATCAATGAATATGTGACCAACAGTGATGAGTTTGCATGTTTTTCCCTGTGTGTGTGTGTGTGTGTGTGTGTGTGTGTGTGCGTCTTCTCCACACATCCAGGGGTTTGATGACTTGACCCCTTTAATTGGGGTTAGAGAAATTGATTTCGGCGTGAGTGTGTATGTGTATATGTGTATATGTGTATGTGTGTATGTGAAGGACTGGTGACCTGTCCGGGGTGTAATCCTGCGTCCTGCTCGATATCAGCTGGGATTGGCTCCAGCTCCCTCTGAGACTCTTTAAGGGTAATCGGTATAGATAATGGATGGATGAGAACCCACTTAGCTGGCTACAACCCTATTATCTACTCCTCTTAGCTCTGTTTCAGTAGCTACCAACAGCTGGCTCCTATGGTTTCCTACTCTACCACTGGATTTGGCATCTAGGTGCTTTGTCTACCTGAGGTGTGGTGTGACATGATGTATACACTGGATTTTAATAACTGCAGAATAACTCGACATTATTCTATATAATATCAAATATTTTATCTTTTTTTGGTTTGGATGATCATATAGTACAATATTGTCCATTACAATGAATCGATTTACAAGCACAAACCGCTCTTTTGTCTATAAATAGTCGTCTTAAAGGTTCAGGATCTTCCTCAGCATGTGGGCTGGAGGAGCGAGGGATGGAAGCAGCCCTGTGATTGACAGTCAGCCCACTCCAACCGCAGCAACTCGGAATAAATAAATATGGATGGAACTTGTAACTCGACCTGTCGAACATGTAAAATGTAGGCTAAATATAGTGGCGTATTCTTATATTAAGTAGCAAAGAATGAAAAAAACAAATAAACTACTTCAGTCCTTGGAATGTTCTTGGGTTTTATTCCACCGCTGCAGTTTTAGTGCCAAACACAAACATACGCTGTTCGGATCTATTTGAACGACGAACCGGTTGGGTAGTTTTCTAAAGTGGACGCTCTCGTGGGTCTTGTTCCACACTAATAAATGTGCACCAGCACCGGCGTGTGCCCTACAACCGTCCCTCGCATTACCATTCACTGGAACATTCTGCTGTCCCAAACTGCTTTGAGTGATTTCTTTCTTAATAAAGAGTGTTTCCCACATGAAATCCACAAACCGCCTCTTGACATTATCCCCACGAGCTTCCTTAAGGGGCTGCTCAATACTGTCGGCCCGCATGTCATCGCCTCTGTAAATAGCTCCGTGTCCGCTGGGGCCGTTCCAGCCTGTTTCATACATCCAGCGGTCCTGCCTCTTCCAGGAAATGATTCACATTTCAGCAGTTTTTTTGTTGTTGTTGTTTTGTAAATACAGCACAATATAGAATTCCGTATTCTTTCTGAAGTTTAGCAACATTGTGCATATGGAAATGAGTATAGTTTCTGGAGTTGACTGTTTGCTTCTCGCTGACTGGTTCTGCTGGTTCTGAGCGTGCTGTTCCTTCTCTCACACACTTCAGTGTGGTAAATCTTCATAATTGAATGAGCATGCGGCTGCTGTAAACAGAGCTGTCCCGGCTTAGCTCGTGTCAGAACTGAGGAGCAGATCCATTTAGGCTGTTTTTTTTTATCTTTATTGTCAAAATCTCTAATTGGCTTCCTCATATTTCACTTCTAAATGCATTTCTCCTCTGCATATTTCTGCTGCAGATGAACATGTGTCCTCTGCTAAATCCCACTGGCAACTCTTTGCCCACTTCCCCTATGTAAGTGAGTGTCAGTGTCTTTACATCCATCGGCCTTAGTTTTTTTTATACTAAAGTACTTTCAACGTGGAATCAAACGTGCTGAATGTAAAAAAAATAATAATTTAGACCTCAAAGCCAAAATCTGCAGTTTATGTTGTTCTTTTCTCTTGTGTCCAGAAGGAATGGAAATGATTTTTGACCTACATCAAAGACAGTCGTATATTTATGGAGACAATTCCGTCGAGGATTTTATTTTACAGTAATACTTTAATTGCCGAGCGGAGATAGTGTTCTATCGAAGTTAATTAAAGTTGAATTTAAGAAATCCCGGTGGGGGTGTTTGTCCTCTGCATGTGACCCATCCTAACTATGCAGCTGCAAATCCGTAGAGGAGCTCCTCCAAGTAACCTGAGGTAACAATAAGCGAAACACACGAGAGATCCTTGATATTTTCCACTGCGCTGATCCGCTGGAGAAAACGCATCATCTGCATTTGACCCGTCAAACACTTCAGGGACAATAGCCAGCCAAAGCACTGCATCTCAAGCCCATCTCCACTTCCAGGGCTCCTGCCTCTCATCCTTGTCCCCACTGGATGACTGTAAATCCCTGCACATATGAATGGCTCTGTCTCGCACGCGGCACGAATAGTAAATTGCTTCCAGGCTCACAGATGCATCCAGAAATGTATACCACATTTCCCTTTTGGCACGTCTTCTTCGTTCCCCTGTGCTGCCATCGCACAGATGTGCTGCTTAAGGTCTGGCACTGCGAGACCAACGTTGTTGTGTTGTGTTGTGTTGTGAGTTTTTTCCCTCTCCTGGACATTTTCAGTAGAGGCTTTGACTTCATAGCACTTGATGCCCTTTAGGTTTCCAAACTCAAACAGGAGGCAGCTTTACCACTTTGCGTAGATTACTGGAATCCACTTTTTAAAAAATCTATTAACATCTCTGTTGATCTGCTGAGTGGTTCTTCTCAGTGGCAGTCCGTTTAGATGAGCAGCAGATTGCTGATTACCCGCCCCAGACACTGCATTTCCCAACAACTGAACAAAGACCCGAACAGCCTTTAATTTCATAGTAGTCCAATTCTTTGGCGTATAGATAATGTCTTATTTCCACGGCTCAGCCTTGATTGTGATGATAATGATAGTGATGTCAAAGGGGATGATGACTGTGATGACAGTGCACGAGATGTGGAGTAGTGGAGTCCCCAAGAGGAGCGCAGAGCTCTTTTTATCTCTCGCAGTGGAAAGAGTGGAATGCAGTAGTCATCACAACAGCACTCCTTTTCTGTAATTAACTTTTTATTACAAAGGATTTTATATGTCTCGGTGCAGTATTCATATTAATGATCAATAAGCATAGGTGCAGAGAAATAACCTTTACATCAATAATGTAAACATCTGCTGCATAATTAAACCAGGTCTTTGCCCCAAATCAAGGCCGTGCACTGCAGTGTGTGTCTGCATTGGCTGATTTACATGCGGGTTTGTCGCTGTCGATTGGAAACATTGTCAAAACATTTATTTTGTGCGCGAGGCATTGCAGCTGATTGAGAGCGTTAGCCTTGCTGGGAAACATCAAAGTGATGTGGGATTTTCTCAATATTTTTCTGTTTAGTTTGATTTTCTGAATATTCAGAAAACATGGAGCCGTAGTGAATACTGGTATATTTAAAAAACTCAGTGTAAGAGGTTTTTGTATTTTGTGTTTTGTATCTGGGTGAAGTGGTTGCACAGAATGTAGTTTTTTGCAATGGCACAGTATTAATACTGGATACAAAGAATAGTAAAAAAAAATAATAATAATAACACAACAGTGCTGCAGCTCTTTTCTTTAATTACCCACGTGTGCTATGTTTACAGTAACTTTACCACATGTTCTAGTTTAACTGAACTTTTTTAATCTCTAAAAATCAAAAGCTTGAATAAAGCCACTGGAGGTAATAAACCTGTGTCTGTGAAGCCTCATCAGCACACACTGCCCATAGGGGGCTCTAACTATTGAGTGTCTGACGATCACACAAGTACCTGAAACAGCGAGTGGTGCTATAGGTTAAAAGTTGTGTAAGTTCTGACACTGTTGCAGTGCTCCTGCTGATGCTCTCACTCCCTGTAATTGGTATGTGAACAAAAGGACGCGTCCTCCAGAGCACACACTCCCTATAGGTGGAGGTTTTTTTTCAACTGTCTAATAACCCAATTACTGTAACAGGCACAAAACCCAATCAATCATAATTAGAGAGGTGTTTGACAAAGTTGCAGGACTTGAGGGACCAGAAGCTGTTGTAGCTCCATCGTCTCACATCAGTCATCTGATAAGTGTAAACAAGCGCACAATGCTGAGGAAGAGCGTGACTTCTAGATACTTTTCCTCTAAATTATATTTGCTACTGAAGCAATCGACAAGCTTTCATGACACACACACACACACGCACACACACACACACACACACACACACACACACACACACACACATAACTAATCCTGTATAAATAAAGCAATTAAAAATAAATAATAACATTAGCAATAACAAAAACACCACTATTACCAGATCAAACCATATTATTATTATTATTATTATTATTATTATTATTATTATTAGTAGTAGTAGTAGTAGTAGTAGTAGTAGTAGTAGTAGAAGTACTAGTATTGTTACAGTTATTGTATTTAATTCTTTAGTAGAACCAGTCCCTTCTACATAACCCCATAAATACATCTGTTCATTACATGTACATCTGTACATCAGTACATAATATAGTGTGTAAAAAAATCCTTAAGTTGTTATGGTAACATATAACTTGTTATGGTAACATATATAAAATGATATGGTAACATACTGTATGTAAAAAAAGGCTTCTCCGCTAACTCAGCTCATCACATGTATAATTATGCAGGCACACAATGGCGACATGAGTAGCTGCACAGATGAGCTGTTATGTCACTCCACATAATAGACAAATACAATAAGTGATTACACTTGCATACATGCATAGTAGTGTTTCCAACCCCCCTCTACTGCACAGACAGGCGGCCATATGTGCTAAGAGCATCAGCACATGCCTGAAGGCATCCACCATGCATGTGCTTCCCATGTTCTGCTCGGGGAGCGAGGCAGAGAGGGGAAGAGAGCAGGAGAATGTGGGACAGGGAAGGAGACAAAGGGAAGGTGGAGAAAAGGGAGACTCGAGTGGAGCTCAATTCCATGTTGGTGTCAGTTCCACTCCTCGTCCTCCATGTTAAGAAGTTCCTGTCTCCCACAGAGGGAAAACACACCAGCTGGCCCTGAAAGAGAGAGAGAGAGAGAGAGGGAGGGGATATGAGTGATAGAAATAATAAAGCGGGATGTGCAGGTACAAGAGGAGATAAAAGAACAAAAGAAGCAAAGGTTTACTCTTACAGTGCTACACACAGCTGTGACGTCCAGTTCTGTGTCACTGAAAGCAGATGTCTCACCCGAACAACAGCGGCCCCTCTCAATATGTGTTTATATGTCCCCTCTGACATGTTATTCAGTCTGCAGCTCGCACTGCGCACAGTTCAAATGGGAAACCATCGATCGTGCACGATATTAAACACGCAGGACGTCGCACTTCTTCAGGTGAGCACCACGTGACGCGCTCTCCAAGACCACGTCCAGACGACTCCTCCATGCAGTGTCACTGATTAGCTATCCCGTCTTCCACCTGCGATAGTGCAGCTCATTAGTGAAATCGCCCCCGCCGTATTGATTGGGTGAACGACAACCTTTTATCTGGTTTGGTCTGCTGTTTTAGATCCTCTTCCCATTTCCCTTTCATTGCACATAACTGGACAACACTGATAATACTGCGTGACACACAGTCGCTCAGCAGGCGACAACAGGTTCGACACTGTCTCTGCTGTTTTATTTTATAAACGAGTATTTTCCATGTAGTCGTGGATGTGATACATATTAGTGTACAGTTAGTGAATCCTGTTGGAGCCAGCTTTGGGGAAGAGAAGCTCATCGTCGAGCAGGACTCCTGGCACCTGTTGTCTGAATAACCAGCACAGCCTGTCTGGACGCAGCCTGAGGAAACAGCATGAAGCTGCTGTCTTGTGGCCTCACATAACACCGAGTGTTTTCTGGGTGGTGATATGGTGGTGGACCATAACCCTTATGGAACAGATCAGAGATCTGCCGTTCCTCTCTTTCATGCAACACAGTCAACCTGGAGATCACATGGAAATAAACATGCAGCAGCCAGAACAGTTTTAGTAATATAAGTGTGAACTGTTTTTATATAAATGAATTAATTAAAGGAATGAGTTAAAATATTTACAGTATCCGGTTTTGCAGTCATCGTTGTCGGCAGTGTGTTAAGGTTATGAAAAGTTTGTGGTTTGGTTTAATGCAGGGAATACAATCCGAGCATGTGACCCCGTCTGTCTCTGTCTGACAGTGATGTCACGGTGATGTGCTTTGTATGTCTGCCATCCACCTCAGTCACCTCGCCGTGACTCCACTGCTGCGCTTCATTCACTCACTTATTAATTACTTCATTTTAAAAAAAAAAGGCCTTTGAACATAATCCAGTCACTGATTGCTGTGCCATCAAACGTAATTAGGAAACGGTTTAGCAGTGTTTGAACATCATTTTTTTACATAATGAATAAGAGGAGGCGGCGGGGGCGGGGTTTTATGAGTGGGACAGCGAGAGAAGCTCGGGAACGTGATTGCGTCGTCCTTGTGAATTGCAGTTGTTGACCTTCTGTCGTCGTTAGCGCGTGACCTCTGACCTGCGTTTTAGCAGCTTTAGATCTGAGGTTGCGGTTCTTCTGCAAAGGCGTAGTGGTGTGTTGAGACGCTTTTGATTGACAGGTGCTGTGGTGGTGAAGAGTGAGCGAATCCCTGTGTGAGTTCATCAGATGAAGGCCAAAAGAAAGACATTGCTGATTTAGCATTTGCATATTCAGATGTTCACTTGGTGAGAACATCCAGTATAATTCACATGTGTATGCAGGATGTGTCCTTGGCGTCACCTTGGAGGAGCCACGTCCATCCATCTATCAACTAACACATGCATCAATGGGGAAAATAATTAATTATACAATAAGAATAAATGAATGACACATCATTCACAATAACTAATGACTGTGTTGGAACCATTAGAGGCTCCTCAGAGTGTGTCTTCATATCACTTGTAGCACATTCCTGTTAATTGGAAACTATACGTGGCATCGTTGAGAAATGTGGAGAAAGGAAACAGAGGGAATATGCAAACGTGGAGAAGTTGACTTCACCCAGCATAAGAACGCAAGTGATGGGGTAAGAGTCAGCTGGTGGGAAGGTGGTGGGATTTATATTTGCTATTTTTATCCAGGTAAAGTTGAGTGAGTATGCATGTTATTTTTTCATCCGATTTTTTTTTTTTCCCCCCAGCCAGTCAATAATTCACACCAGCAATCTTTGAGTCATATTCCCACTCCTCTGACCTCCATACAGAGCTCTGACTCACGGCACATAATACAGCGTTTCACTATTCAAATCAGGACGATGTGCCACATCCCTGACAGCAACACGACAGATGCTTTCAGTGGCAACCCCACTGTTATTTATATGCCATTATAAATAAATAATCAAATTACTATTGATAAATCACAGTTAACGAGACTCTCAATAAAAGCCATGTTACATTCTGTATCAGCGCAGGAAGCTGTTGAATCTAATACGTTTGATGTTGTTGTTGCTTCTGCCGCGCCGATGCTCCCCTCCTCGTTTTGTGCGCCGCCTCAATGAGCGAAGTCGTAACGAGACGAGGAGACGGGAACAGATTGGTGTGCGGATAGATGGAGTAAAGGGAGAGTTGCGTTGCGATTCTGAGGTGATGCCCACTTTGGCGAGTCACACTCCCTTCACCGCTCTGTTCTGCTCTGCTCTGCTCTGCTCTGCTCTGCTCTGCTCTACGCTGCGTGGGATGTTCCTGTATAAATAACACTCTCAGAGCAGATCTGGGAGGGGGGGAGGGCGGGTGGGTGAGGGAGGGAGGCAAGCAATAACAGCAGAGAGGGATATGGTAAAGGGAGACGGGGGGGTGCACATGGGGGAGGCAAAGTGGAGGAGAGAGTGAGGAAGAGATGGATGGAGAGACGCAGTTGATCAGAGTGATATTAGATGTTTGAGAGGAAGAGGGAGCGAATGGAGAGAGGGAGGGAGGGAGGAAGGGAGGGAGGGAGGGAGGGAGGGAGAGAGGAGATTGAGAGGGCTTGTAGAATAATTGAACCATATATGGTAACATTAAGCACGAGGCGATTTGAGAGGACGAGGAGAGAGGCAACGAGTGTGAGAGAGAAATGGATGTGAAGATATGAACAATATGAACCCTTCAGAACGAGTGTGTGTGTGTGTGTGTGTGTGTGTGTGTGTGTGTGCGTGTGTGTTAGGCGGTAGTTAGTCATGGGGAAGATGATTAATAGTGTAGAGATACTGCAGCAGCTCATCGCTGACAAACAGCAGATCTCAGATCAGTCCTGCTTACATGGAGAGCAGCTCATTCTGACAGATGTTATTTGGCCCTTGAATGCAACACCAATATATCGAACATATAAAATCATTTACAGACAGTGAAATCTGTTCAATCTTTGGATTTAGACCGTCATTAAAGATTTGATGGCGCCGGTTGTGTCTGACGTCAGAGGTGTTTATAACCGCCCCCGGCGGCGCCCGCAGAGGTGAGAGGATTTTCGTGTCGCGCGGGATCTGACCACTGCAGAGCGGTGTCGTCATCTGCTAAAGGTGGTCACTCAGAACATCTTTGTATGGATTGGCTGCGACCCTTCACTTTGAGAGGTCACACACAATGTCAACGAATTGTTCCCCAGCAGCGTAACAGAGATCACACACACACACACACACTCTCTCTCTCTCCCAACATTTATGAATATGGCGAAGGATGACTCATCTGACCATATTAGTGTGTTTTTTCACATCTTAGCAGACCGGTGCCTTTGGGTTTTTGCACCACTGAACTCTCAAACATGTATTCATCTAATTAATGAGGGGTTTATGCACTGAAACCCCACCTTAATACCCCCCCCCCACCATTATGTAAATGCTGTTGGACACAGTCGGATCACGTCCCGCATTAATAATATCCTCGGCCACCTGAGAAAAGGTTGCTCCTCCGGTTTCCCAGTTAATATCAAACTCATGCTCGAGCATCAAACGTGCGCTCGGACCAAAACCCTCTCCCGACATCTTCCCGCAGAGATGTAAACACAGCTGTCACTGCCGTCACTGATTCAACCAGCCACTGCAACGCTCCTGGCAACTGAAGCACCCCAACAAAGAACCACTCAAAGTCACTTAGATGTTTCTCCTGCTGCCATCTTGATAGAAAAATGGGATTGAACGGGGCCTGCTCAGCATTTTTACACAGGCCACAGCTCGTAATGTGATGTTAAGTTGCTAAATTGCATAATGCAGTGCACCTGTGTGCAAGCTGCTGCATTCATCACGATGCCCCAAGTTTTTTCCCCTTTCATTTTCTTTCTCCGTCTGTAAATATCTGGGACAGGTGTGGAGATAGGTTGGCATTAATCGTTTTTACACTCATTAACCTTTCCTTTTAAAACTACATCTGGACCCTCAATTATGCCAATTTACCAATCTGCTACATGAATATTCTCCATCATATTTATTTTGCTTGGACTGTGCTAAGTGTGATAAGGGGTAAAAAAAAAATTTTTTTTAATTAAAAAACAGATTGCTGTCATATAGCTGAGGGTAAAATCCTCAGATGTGTCAAAGTGGATTATTTATAAGACTCTGAATGACAAAAACCCAATAAGTGGTTCCATTTTCATGTTGCATTATTTGTTAATATGAACTTGTTTGGAGGATCGAGTGTTTGAAGCCATGAAGGAAAACTAAACCGCCGTTAATTGCACCCTGGCCGGACGTGATTGTGCGGCAACTGGAGAAAATGATGGCGCTACCTCGCCGCAGCGGTTTAATGATGGCCAGAGGTGTTGCTAGGCTAGCTCATGGTGATGCATCCTAGAACACTGTTCTCCAGACCAGGACTAATCAGCTGTTATTGGAGCACGGCTTGCTAGCAGTGGAGGACTGGGATCTGAATACTCTGAGAGAGAGAGAGAGAGAGAGAGACCTATAGTGCCAAAGCCAGTTAATGATGCCCAGCGGTGTTACAAGGCCGACACATCCTGAGAGATTACAATACAGATCACTGCAAATGCTTTCATCAGCCAGATTTATAGAGAATATTATCATCTATTATTATCAACTTTTACAAATGAATCATTTCTGTGTGTAACTTTGTTTCTAAACATGCGTGTGTACATCAGAACAATTTAACCCAGGAAGTGCATTTATTTATGATTTTTTTACCGCATCCGCTCATGGTCCTCTCTGTGATTTCTTTTCTTCTTCTTTTTTTTTTTGTAATAGCGTGTAAGATATTAAAATGACTCAAATGTCATCTGATAATATCCGTGCCCCTCAACCTGACACCCCTGTAATCTTAATGATGGGCCTCTTGAGTGGCAGCCAGCCGACTGCTATTAAACACTCGCGCAGGAGAGGGGGAGATTTCTGACCTGAAAGACAAGAAAGACAAACCCCTGACAGGTGTTAAGTGAGGATTTTCTTTTTTTTTTCTTTTTTTTCTTTTTTTTTTTTTAAAGCGGTGCTTTCTTGATGGACCATAAATGATCCAGACAATTGACACTGGCTGTGTGACTCTGTGTGGAGATCCTTTATCCTGTGTGAATGATGCGTGAAATTACGCACACAGAAAAAAAAAAGAAAAAAAACAATCCAGTTTGAACAGTGTTTATAGTTTGTGCGCGGTGCTTCTTCAGGGGTCAGTTCATTACCAGCACAGGTAAATACTGGCAGACTGGTGCTAGTCGAAGCTAACGCTGGTGCCAAGTGGCGCGTTAAGTGCTAGCCGTGTCACGCCAGCCTATAGCTCCTGTTGCTGCACTGGAGAGCAGCTCAGTCTCACCCAGCTGCTGCTAATTGTCTTAATTGAGAGAGTGACCTACATCTGAGGGTGGAGCAGCGGAGCAGCTGGCAAACCTGCAGAGGCAAAGGCCAGGAGGTGGTGGGGTGTATGTGTGTGTGTGTGGGGGGGTCTAGTGAACAAGGGAGTTTTTCAAAGCATCAGAACTGCACACCTCTTATATTTCTTTTTTTGCTTTTCATCCGGATGCACGCGTTGTGATTTTGAAGCCAATTAAGCATCCAATGTACCCAAAAAAAAAAAAAAAACAACTTTGAATTTAAGCAGCGTGATGAGAGCGCACGAGGGGAGGGGGGGGGGGGGTGCAGAAAGCTAGTGGGATGGATGGATGGAAAAGTAGGAGGAGGAGGGGAGGAGAGGAAAAGCTGGCGGTGACATCATGCTTTTAGAGCAGAGGACGGCCCTCAGGCCAGCGCTGCGTTTTCTCCCGACACTCCTGTGTGCTCCTCTTTGACTGAATTATTCAACGCGCTCCTGATGGAGAGACTGACGACGGCTGCCGCGGTGCATGTGTGTGTATGTAGGTGCCGTCTGCCGAGCGAGCGAGTGGGATACGAGTTGTGCGCGCGTGTGTCTTAATACAACTTTATTTGTGTGCTGGAATGAGTTTAGGAGAGAGAGAGGGAGGATGTTTGGAGCCACTGAATGGTATTGTGGTGGAGTGGGGTTATGTGCACGAGGGAGCGAGCGCGTGCACGTGTGTCAGGTCTGCTGAAGTGAGTGTGCGTCCTCGGTGTCTCCGATGAAGTTGACCTTTTTTTTTTTTTGGGTTCTTCTCCAAAGGAGGAATTTTGCTCAGTCGGTCCCTGTTTCAATTCCCCAGCCTCACCCACCTGACTGCGCTCCGATGTCCGTTACCTAACACGCACACACACACACACACTGTAACACACACACACACAGTAACACACACACTGTGTTTTGGATTTGGATGCTGCAGTGCTCTTCTGTGTGCCCCTATTTCTCTTTGTTGTGCGTGTGGGTGTGCGTGGGTGTGTGGTCCGTGTACGTTGTATAAAGTGCATGTGTGCTTTTTTGTGCTGCTACCAGCCTGTGTGTGTGTCTGTGTGTGTCTGTGTGTGTGTGTGGACAGTGACTGCTGGGGGTTTGATCTTGGGCTAATGATCTCCCAGTGGCTCTAACTTGTGTAAAGTGTGTCGAGCAGGAACGGCAGGAAGGAGGAAGCGTAGGGAGGAGGGTTGGAGCGAGGGAGGAGAGGAGGACGTGGAAGTGGAAGTGAGTAAGGAGCGGTGTCTGATAGTCATCATCAGCATCATTGTCGTCGTCAACTCAACCCCTCGTCCTCTAGCACCTGAGCCGCCACCTGTCGTGATCCGCTCGGCTCGCCACTCGCGCAGGAGCAGCCACTTTGGCAAACCGCGTTTAGGCTGCGGCGTCCAACTGGCTGGTGATGGAGAGATGAGGGGAGTTGGAGAGGGGAGAGGGGAGGGGCGGGGCGGGGGGGATGGATGGCCAGATGGATGTAGAGGGCCGGCATGTGATGCATCTCATACTCACACTCTCCTCAGCACCAGCAGACACGGAGACGTCAGCGGACGACAGTCAGATATTGAAACCGAGCTTGTTTCTTTTTATTGAATGTCACGGGGGGGGGGGTTCTCATCCCCCCCCATCTTCATATCTATTTCTCTGTCACTCTCCCTCTGAACGCCCCCCCCGACCCCCAGCCCCCTTTCCTTATATTGACTGTAATGCACTTTTTGATTCTGAATGTGTTAGCACTTCTTCTACTTCCTCCTTTTTCCTGACTCTACCTCCTCCCCCCCCCCTGGAAAAGATCTGTCTCACTAATAGGATTGGATGTCTCCTCCCTTCTTCTATCATCTGTCTGTCCAAGCGTGCACTGCCCCACACACTCACGCACACCCACAGACACCAACACAGACGTACTGTACGTGTGCATAAGTGCAGCTCTGACCCATTTGTGTGTCTGTGTGTGTGTTTGTCTCCAGGTTGGGCACTGGCTAATAGGGCGTAGTAGGTAACGAGAGTCGAAGCCTATTATCTCTGCTCTGCTGTCTAATAGCCACTGGCTTTAAGCATCTGCTCCAACTCCCCCAGTGGACACTTAACGCAACTTAACACAGAGCGCGCAGACACACACACAACACATAACACAACACACAACACATCCCCACAGATAATATCCAGTCCTCAATACGTATATGCGGGTGTGGTTACACACACACACACACACACACACACACACACACACACACACAGATGTTTATATGTGGGATTTTGGTCATCCCATTGGTGATAAACAAATCTCAAATAACATGTGGTGCAGCGACATTCGCTTTCTCATTAAGACGACTGCTTTCCTTTAATTAGTAACGGAAATAGATTTACTTATCTGATCTTTGATACATTAGCCACACGCACACACACACCTGATAGTCATCATCAGCATCATTGTCGTCGTCAACTCAACCCCTCGTCCTCTAGCACCTGAGCCGCCACCTGTCGTGATCCGCTCGGCTCGCCACTCGCGCAGGAGCAGCCACTTTGGCAAACCGCGTTTAGGCCTCGGCGTCCAACTGGCTGGTGATGGAGAGATGAGGGGAGTTGGAGAGGGGAGGGGCGGGGCGGGGGGATGGATGGCCAGATGGATGTAGAGGGCCGGCATGTGATGCATCTCATACTCACACTCTCCTCAGCACCAGCAGACACAGAGACGTCAGCGGACGACAGTCAGATATTGAAACCGAGCTTGTTTCTTTTTATTGAATGTCACACGGGGGGGGGGGGGGGGGGGTCTACCAATAGTCACAAATCCCAGATGTTTGGTCAACTGACATGGGTCTCTAAAATGTTTCCATGTCCCCCCCCCCCCCGACCCCCAGCCCCCTTTCCTTATATTGACTGTAATGCACTTTTTGATTCTGAATGTGTTAGCACTTCTTCTACTTCCTCCTTTTTTCTGACTCTACCTCCCCCCCACCCCCCCTCCTCTGGAAAAGATCTGTCTCACTAATAGGATTGGATGTCTCCTCCCTTCTTCTATCATCTGTCTGTCCAAGCGTGCACTGCCCCAAAAGAGCACACTCACGCACACCCACAGACACCAACACAAACGTACTGTACGTGTGCATAAGTGCAGCTCTGACCCATTTGTGTGTCTGTGTGTGTGTTTGTCTCCAGGTTGGGCACTGGCTAATAGGGCGTAGTAGGTAACGAGAGTCGAAGCCTATTATCTCTGCTCTGCTGTCTAATAGCCACTGGCTTTAAGCATCTGCTCCAACTCCCCCAGTGGACACTTAACGCAACTTAACACAGAGCGCGCAGACACACACACAACACATAACACAACACACAACACATCCCCACAGATAATATCCAGTCCTCAATACGTATATGCGGGTGTGGTTACACACACACACACACACACACACACACACACACACACACACAGATGTTTATATGTGGGATTTTGGTCATCCCATTGGTGATAAACAAATCTCAAATAACATGTGGTGCAGCGACATTCGCTTTCTCATTAAGACGACTGCTTTCCTTTAATTAGTAACGGAAATAGATTTACTTATCTGATCTTTGATACATTAGCCACACGCACACACACACGCACGCACACACACACACAATCTCTCTCCCTCTCTCTAGCTGTCATCTCGCTCTCTAACACATACATACACACATCTGTCATGGCCAGTGTGCGCTCGACCACACACAACATTGACACCTATCCATTACCAGTGTGGTGGAATGCCAGGGCGGGAAGCGATTGCATCGAGTGTTCAGGCATGCGTGCGTGCGTGTGTGTGTGTGTGTGTGTATGTGTGTGCGCTAGGGTGAAATGAATCTGCTCCCATCTGTACACTGACCATTGATTTGCCATGGTAACAGTGGATGGTAACTGTCGTGTGAACAACAGTGATGAGAACAAGTGGCTTGATTGCAGAGGGATGGAGGGAGGGAGGGAGGGAGGGAGGAGGGGGAAAGAGGGGAGGGGAGGGGGGTGAGGCGGGGAGTGGAGGACACCGGTGGTGGTGGCAAAGTGGAGGAGATGGATCCACACTACCTGTGGTCACACTCAGGATGAGCGTTAGCCTGTTGCGGGTTCAACTAAATGCGGCAACACGGTATTTATGTGTGTGTGTGTGTGTGTGTGTGTGTGTGTGTGTGTGTGTGTGTGTGTGTGTGAGTGTGTTTAGTATAAAAAGGCTTACACAGACCTGAGTAAGGCTTATAAATAATGAATGAATTCCCCTTTAGCTACTGGTTTTGTTTTCTCTGCAGATTTAGTGATTTGTCTAACACCCCCACCCCCACCCTCCCCTCCCCCACCCTATAAACAATCCCTGCAACCCCCCGTCACTGTTTCCTTGCAAACCACCCTGCACCTAACCCCCATGCCCCCTGGATGTTTGTGTCATTGTATAACTTATTCTGTGGTATTAAGCAGATGTAGTGACTTGATGGTCAAGAACCTGCTTATGAAGAACTGCGCTAATGGAATTTTAACTACAAACACAGAAAAAACAGTATTTTGGGAATCAGCAACTATGTTACAACAACACACTGTGCAGTGTGGTATTCCCATCCCAGCCAGACCGATTTGTTTGGCACTGGCACTGGACAAGCCCCTGACCCCTGACCCCTGACCCCAATCCCGACTGCTCTGTCCTGTTCTCATACCTGCGGCGCTCGATCTGTTCAGCATGGTCCAGGAATCACCGGCGAGGTGGTCAACTGGGATGTGTTGACTCACGGCTTGGTGCCATTTTTACACTGGACCCAAGGTTTGTATAGTCCAACAGAGTCACCATCAGTGGGCTGGAATCAAGAGAGAGAGGAAGAGTGAGATTGTTTTTTTTTTTTTCCCCTCCACCAAAAGGCATTTCTGCTATAAATATCAAACTAGCAGTACTGTGATTTGCCAATGAAGGCTGCTTAGAGGAGGGAGGAGGACGCCGAGTCGTTGCTCAGTTCCTGAGCTGCTTTAAATTCATTCACCGATGGAGGAAGGAAAGAAGCAGAGGGAGGCACGGGGTTGCCTGTGTCATTTATTTTCCACGTAGGGGGATGAAATAACATTAACATCTCTTTCTCTCGGAAGCTCAATATGTCAAACAGTTATTATTACTCAAACAGCAGCACCAGCACGGGCGAGCGCACACACACACACACACACACAAATGCATACCATATATATAGACACACACATCCGATTGTTTCTCTGTCGCACAAATGCCTATGAATGTGTGTGTTTGTGTGTTTGTGTGGATGTGACACCCGGACAGACGCTTCAGTTTTAATAAAGCAGAGGCCTTTCAGCTCTCTGGCGCATCCTGCTGTAATCTCTGCTAAACAGGTGACGCACACACACACACACACACACCTACACACACACACACACACACACAAAAATGCATACATATATATAGACACACACATCCGATAGTTTCTCTGTCGCACAAATGCCTATGAATGTGTGTGTTTGTGTGTTTGTGTGGATGTGACACCCGGACAGACGCTTCAGTTTTAATAAAGCAGAGGCCTTTCAGCTCTCTGGCGCATCCTGCTGTAATCTCTGCTAAACAGGTGTTGTGATTAGCTTCTGCCGTGAGCAGCATTCTGACACGTGGACACACAACCGTTGGCGACCGCTCAGGAGACGGATATAAGCGTGGCGGAGCGCGGCGAGTGCGCGCCTGCACCCGGCACAATGTGCATTGTCAAAGTTTCACTGGAAATTAATTTTTCTTTCCTGCGACCAATTATTCTGTCGTTTCTCAACAACAGCTCGTCGATGAGTGTGTGCACACTCGTGCAGCAGCATATGTGATGGATTCAGCACAGCGGACAGCTGATGGATTGTGTCTGGCAAAATAGGCAATATTTAAAAACGCAGCTGAAAAGACCGGCTGGTTATAAATGAGGTATTAATGCACAAATTACAATAATAAAATAATGTGTAATATTAAACAAAGCAGTAATTTAATTAGAGTTTGATCAATCTACGGAATAATGAAAACAATTTCTCATCCTGTTGGGAATAATGGTCTTTCCAAGAACATGTGCATAACAAGGTTATGCAAATTCATTATATAAAATATATATCTCTTTCACAGTCGCCACCAGAAAGCAATTACAGTATATTTACCATTGTCCCCTTGTCAGTGCTGTCCACATTAAAAATCCTATTTATTCGACAATAAACAATATGAATGAAGAAGTAAAAGGTAACTGATTTAACATCAGGCTTCTGATTAAACAGAGTTTTAGTATTTGGGGTGTCAGATATTGTATATAAAAGAAAATGAAAACCTAAAGATATTAGCCACATTATATGTAGAATTATATAATAATGCAATATAATAATGTAATTCTGTAATGTAATTACAGAAAAGCTTGTGTTAATACTAATACTTACCTCTGTCAGTCAGTGAAGGTAACTCTCTGTCACATTCCCAGGAGTGTGACACTGGATTAATAAATCTTTAATCTCTCGCTAATCTCATCATGCATTAGTTACTGGTAATTTCTTTTTTGCTTCACTAAAATCCCAAGAAAAATATTTTTTAAAAAGTCTCAGTTGACAAGTTGACAGGGAAAAAATATATTACGAGGGCTTGATGGATGGCGGTGCGCTCTTCAAGGCACCGCAATGTCTGCGAGCTGTTCTTAATGGAGTTTGGGAAACAAATGTGAGTTTATAACTTTCCTGACTAAGTTAAGGTAAACCAGCAGTGGGAGAGAGTGTATTCGTGTTTTGACTATGGCAGATGGCCAATGATGACAACTTGAAAAAAAAACAATTACAATTTGTGTCGAGATCAGATCGACACTGAATTTCTTTAGAGGCAAAATAAAGGATTTTAGTTTAATAGACAAATTAAGATTTAAAATTAAGTTTTTTTAATTAAATACTCACTGGATACTAAAATGTTGATTTTTAATGCTATTGCATTACATAAATCCAAGTAGTTTACGTTTTTTTTGTTATATTGAGGAAGTAAATGTAATAAGTTATGCTAAAGCAAAAATTCGATGGCAATTAAGTTCGACACACAATGTGCTGTATGTGTGTGTGTGTGTGTTGTGGGTGGTTCATGTTATTTTAAGGCGTAGGAGTTCAGAGTGCTTTCACCGTCTGGAGACATGTTGTATTCCGGGCCCCATGTTACGTCCCCATGTTTAGCCGTTATACGCTGTGCTTTGTCAGCTGAGGGTCGCTCGGCCGTCCATTACAGTCTTGTCTGTGAGGCTGGTGAGCGCTAATGCCTGGCGCGTCGGAGCGGGGCCGTGGAAGCACGGGGGCTTTGTGCTGTTTTAAACGCCGTTCTGTGTTCGCCCGGGGAGCGAGAGGCTGTTGAATAGTACAGTAGTTGTTAAATACTAGAGTAGACTTTGTTGGCGTCGGGATCCAAACTCAATGCTAACAGTTCTCTGTGGGTCCTGGGAGTCCGGACGTCTGTGTTGGGTTAGTGGACGTGAGCTTTGGGACGCGTCTCTGTTCTGAAGGAGAAGAGCTTTCAGTGCTTCAGGGGCCACTGCCTGGTCACCACTCTGGGACCTGCCTTTACTTTCTGTTAGCGTCAAGAGAATGTGTTTTTTTTTTTAATATGGCGGGCAACGTGTAATCTTTCAGAAGTGTTCTCTGTAACGTGTGTACGATGCTACATGTGCTCGTTAAACTGTTGTTTGCGGCGGCGTTCATGCACCAGACGATCATTACGCTGATGCCTGTGCAGATTTATTTTTAAAAAGAGCAATCGGACGCCTGCGAGACGTTAGCAACGCGACTCTGCGTCGCTCCGCTGTCTTTTTGCGTCTGATGCTGGTTGAGTGACAGCAGCCTCCGCCCGGCTTTGCACGCCGTTTGTTTGCGAGTGGCTTTGGCGGGCTAATACTTTGTTAGCGGACGGATTTGGAGCGGCGTTTGTTAACACTGCGGTTTGCGGAACATCTGCTGAGCGTTGACAGAGAATCAGACTGCAACAGAAAATGGGTCGTGCCTACTGTCGCAGCTCTTTAACACAGTTGTAATGTTTTACGGGCCGTTGTTTAGTGCGCACACTTCAAACCTCCTAACACACTAACCTGCAGTGTTTAATTAATGCTAATGACACTGATTATGTCCAACAGTACAGGGAGACATTATGAAAAACATCCACTGTTACACGACAGGGTTTTTTTTTCTTTCTAGCACCACATGTGCACTAATCCTGTTTGTCAAGCCATGTATAATACACAATATAATACACAATACGCTGTGGCACATGCCTCGCCAGTCCGAGATGTGTTCTGACTCTCTTCAGTGGCGTAATGTGCCGCGGCGGTTTGAATTAGCGGCCCCCTTTTGTGCCTTTCCACAGCAGGCCCTTTGACCGGTGACAGCTGGTACGAATGTGTCATCAATAATTTTAGAAATCTGTGGCGTTGTTTTTTAACTATCCCAGTGAGCAACGCCATTACGTGCCTGGATCATCTCGTTTGAATGCGCTCGTCAGTGTTGTTAACGACACCTGTGTTTTTATTCCCCTGCTGACACGTGAAAGTGCCGTGCAATAATGTAATGTGAAGTGCCCATCATCACAAACAGAAGACGACCGTGTCCACGTATCAGACTGCAACGCCTGGTCATATATATATATATATATATATATATATATATATATATATTTGCGCATATCTTCCACTGTTATTTAATTGTAGCGGCAAATATATTGGTAGTGGGTTATAATCAATGTATAGTATAAATGAATCTGTAAAGTCAATATAAACCTCAGGGAACTATTGACAAATGTTTAAATGACTTTTAAAGTTCAGTTGTGCAGAATAATGGCGGAGACGTATTTCCATCTGTCAACTTAACGCACAAACTGCAAACTTGTCTCTTCTTGGCGGCCGACTGATTTAGCATCTTTGCGCGTGACCCTGAAAGTGGCTCTGAGCTCCACTCTGTTGACACAGGACTTATTGTTCATTTGCAACTTTGTTTGCACTTTTGTGCAGACTCAAAGTGGGGAGGTACTTAGCCGCATCTGGGGGCCATACTTTGTCAGGCCAACTTAATGTAGCTGCTACATCCGTACTGACCCGCCGCATTAAATATTAATATTCCACACTGCTTGCCTCATCACCCTCCTCCTCCTTACCCCCCATCTATTTCTCATTATTCTGCATTCTGCCTCCATCCTATTATATTGTGTCCTTGCGTACTCATCTTCCAGCATCTTCTAAATGGTTCCTCAGCTTTTGGTTTCCCACTTCTCTCTTCATCCTGCCGCTCTGCTGTCGGGACTCTGTGATGATTTCTGGAAATGTGTCACGAGCCTGCGTCTGCACAGCTCTTCTCATCTTCTTATATTTTCTTAATCTGATTGCTGTAAACAAACATTAAATCTGACACAGAAGAGAGTGTGTGTGCGTTTGTGTGTGTGCAGGGGGGGTGTTAGTGTATTATTCATTGGTATGCTGGCTTACTATATGGGTAAAGCTGTATTTTGAGGGGCCCTCTGTGCATGCACGTGGGTGGATGTGAAACTGTACGTGAAGTTCGCTGTATTTGTATAATTGATGCACAGTGTCATCAGTAAATCTCTAGGTATGTGTGTTATAATTGGAGAGTACGTCTGTGCGGTGTGTGCGTGCGTGCGTGCGTGGTCCATTTGTGCATTATTCATCAACGAATTTCTTGGTGGACTTGTGTGATTTGATGAGAAGATGCAGGTCTGTGTCAATGTCCCCCCCCCCCCCCAGTTTCATAATTCAACAACCAGCAGCCACTATCATCTTCACTTCCACCCTGAAAAGACGCGCACGTCTTGTTCTCAACCTGCCCTCTCCTGGCACACACCATGATGACAGGTGTAAATATTAAACACGGTAAGGACATGTAATGATCATGTATGACATGTAATGCCATGCCGCCGCTGCAGCGTCCTCATCCTGCCTTCACATAAAGGGCCCCTGAGTCTGAGTGTGAAATTGCATGTTGATTAGCTTCACATGCTTGACACACGACCTAAAGGGACATTTAAACAAACATTAGCCAAATACATCTAGAAAAGAGTATAAGTGGATTATTTTGCATCGCATTAGTAATTTAACACACAAAGTGTTAACATAATTGTGTGAATGCAGTTTTCCTTCACAGATCATTAGGTTTGCTCAGTTTCAGTATTCCAGCCACGTACAGGCGTTTAGTTCATGTGTCTAAACAGCTGTCTTGTTTACAGCCAGATGATCATGGAATGTGTTTTTCCTGGTTTTTCCCCACGTCTCCCACGCCTCAACACTTTTGATCATCATCAGTACAAACGTTGTCCAAAAACTGCAAAAAAAAAATATGACCCAGATCTTAAAGAACCAGAGTTTTCCATTGAGCCAACGGAGAGGATCTTTTTGTCGAATGTGATTCTTGGCAAGGATTTGTGTGTGTGTGTGTGTGTGTGTGTGAGCGCGGTTGTACATTTGTATGTGCGCGGGTGTGAGTAGGCGTTTGTACCTGAGCCTGTGTGTTGAGGATGTGCCTAAAGCCACACAGAGATTTTTTTCTCTCCTTTCCTTTAACCTGGTTTAAGAGAGTTGCTGCACACACACACACACACACACACACACACACACACACACACACACACACACGCAGATAGCAACAGTGAGGAATCTCTTTTTGAAGTCCAATTTCATTCTCCTACTTTGCTCCCCGTTTTGTGGCGGTGGAGTTAAATCTCTGTGGGAAAAGCGTTATGTGAGTGATGACCAGAACTGAAACGCTTTTGTTGAAGGACAAGAGAAGGGCCACATTAGAAGGTTTAAGAGCATTTACACACACACACACACACACGCACACACACGATGCTGGGGGTGTTGGCAGCAGCACGACAGGAGCTGGCAGCTGATTCGCCGTGTGTGTGTGTGTGTGTGTGTGTGACTGCTTTGATGTTCGGTGCATCACATGCTTTGATGCCCTCTGTGGAAGTTGCAGTGTGTGTGTGTGTGTGTGTGTGTGTGTGTGTGGATGAGAAAGATGGGGACCGGGTGAAGAGATGTGATGTTTGCCTCTTTCAGCAGCAGGTATCTCAGTCTCACTCACGAGACTGGAGACTGATACCTCCTCATTCAGCTTTCAGATTTTCTGTCTGTCTCTCCCTGGTGGACAGACGCGTGGAGTCGTCTGTCTGTTGTGTCCCCAAAGGAAAAAAAAAAACATGTTTTATCCAAACGTACCACAGCGGCAATCAGTAGCTGCTTGGCTAACACTCGCGGATGTATTTGATTCTGCTAATGGCTACCTGTGGGTTTGGAGATGTCCCCTGCTGAGACTCTCTTCTGTGATGCTGGGGGTCAAATCGTAAAGTTTGGCATCACTGTTTATCCTGAGGTCCTCTGACGTCTGATGGGGGCGCTGTGAAGTAAAGGCATGTTGGTTAAATGAGCTGTTGAGACAATGCAGGGGTCTTTGCGTTGGGTTTCGGGGGGGGGGGGGGGGTGGGGGTGGAGCAAGGGGGGGGGGGGGGGGGGGGTTGACGTGAATCAAACCTGTGGCTAATGAGTCAGTTATCTCTGACCCGGCAGTCGCTCTCTCGCCGTCTCGTCCCACTTGTCTCTTCCTTGTTTGCCCGTATTTTCCTTTTCCCTCCTTGTCGTTTCCCCCTCACTCACTCTCTCTCTCTCTCTCTCTCGCCTCCTCGCTTATCTCTCTCCTGCTGCTGCTCTGAGTCACTGATTGCGAAATTGAAAACGGTTTCCTTTTAATTCCATCGGGCCTGTATAGTATGACTCGCTCCGGCTCTTGCCCCCCCCCCTCCACCCACCCACCCACCTGCAATTAACTCCACCGCTCAGATGAATCTGCTGACCGTCCCTGCCGCTGGCCTCTGTCTGTATCGCCGCAGGATGAGAAGTCCACGTTCTTCCAGTTCGGCGCGGCGCTGCAGCAGGAGGCCCTGCTGATGCTCGCCATCATGGAGGAGTACGACTGGCATGTTTTTTCTATCGTCACGTCAAAGTTCCCTGGGTACCAGGAATTCATCAGCACGCTGAAGATAACTGTGGATCACAGGTAATGAACACACACACACACACACACACACACACACACACACACACAACAACATTAAGCACCCTGGCTTATTTAACGGTGTGTTGTTGCAGCTTTGTGCGCTGGGACCTGCAGAGTGTGGTGACTCTCGATGCTGTGGAGGGTGACCCAAACTCTAAATCACACATTGCTCTCAAGAGGATCCAGAGTCCTGTCATCCTGCTGTACTGCTCCAAGGACGAGGCTCTGTGAGTGTTTGCTTATCTCGTTATTATCTCGCAAACGCCAGCGGCGTGTTTTCATTCATTCTCTGCCCCCTCTCGTCGACAGGTACATACTGGAGGAGGCTCGCTCGTTGGGCCTGATAGGAGCCGGTTACATCTGGATCGTGTCCAGTCTCACCACTGGCAACCCGGACTTTACCCCCGAGGTAAAGTCGCGCATCACTTCTCTCCTTTTTCTCTCCTTGAGTCTCCATAGCTAATAACAATCACAACGACGTAAAACACCGAGCAGGTATACTCTCTAACGCCAGCAGTGGGCGCTATGAAGGTTCATCAGTTCTTGGTCTGTGCTGATAGCAGCGTCACATTTCTGTTCTTGGCCGTCGAGCGGAACCCAACCAGGTCTCGCTGGTCTGCCAAACACGTCGTGTAACGCTCACTGTCGAGTCATTATCCGAGCGGCCGCTCACCACGTGTCCACTTCTTTCCTCGCAGATATTTCCGCTGGGCATGATCTCCGTGTCCTACGACGACTGGGAGTACCCGCTGGAGACGCGGGTGCGGGACGGGGTGGGCATCGTCTCCTCTGCGGCCACCTCCATGCTGCGGGAGAAGGGGGAGCTGCCAGAGGCCCAAACCAGCTGCTACAGTTTGATTCTGCTAATGGCTACCTGTGGGTTTGGAGATGTCCCCTGCTGAGACTCTCTTCTGTGATGCTGGGGGTCAAATCGTAAAGTTTGGCATCACTGTTTATCCTGAGGTCCTCTGACGTCTGATGGGGGCGCTGTGAAGTAAAGGCATGTTGGTTAAATGAGCTGTTGAGACAATGCAGGGGTCTTTGCGTTGGGTTTCGGGGGGGGGGGGGGGGGTTGGCGTGAATCAAACCTGTGGCTAATGAGTCAGTTATCTCCGACCCGGCAGTCGCTCTCTCGCCGTCTCGTCCCACTTGTCTCTTCCTTGTTTGCCCGTATTTTCCTTTTCCCTCCTCGTCGTTTCCCCCTCTCTCACTCACTCTCTCTCTCTCTCTCTCTCTCTCTCTCTCTCTCTCTCTC
>JAFBJQ010003733.1:123062-153021 GCA_016785345.1 Trinectes maculatus
CTCTCTCTCTCTCTCTCTCGCCTCCTCGCTTATCTCTCTCCTGCTGCTGCTCTGAGTCACTGATTGCGAAATTGAAAACGGTTTCCTTTTAATTCCACCGGGCCTGTATAGTATGACTTGCTCCGGCTCTTGCCCCCCCCCCCCCCCCCCCCCCCCCCCCCCCCCCCCCCACCCACCCACCTGCAATTAACTCCACCGCTCAGATGAATCTGCTGACCGTCCCTGCCGCTGGCCTCTGTCTGTATCGCCGCAGGATGAGAAGTCCACGTTCTTCCAGTTCGGCGCGGCGCTGCAGCAGGAGGCCCTGCTGATGCTCGCCATCATGGAGGAGTACGACTGGCATGTTTTTTCTATCGTCACGTCAAAGTTCCCTGGGTACCAGGAATTCATCAGCACGCTGAAGATAACTGTGGATCACAGGTAATGAGCACACACACACACACACACACACACACAACAACATTAAGCACCCTGGCTTATTTAACGGTGTGTTGTTGCAGCTTTGTGCGCTGGGACCTGCAGAGTGTGGTGACTCTCGATGCTGTGGAGGGTGACCCAAACTCTAAATCACACATTGCTCTCAAGAGGATCCAGAGTCCTGTCATCCTGCTGTACTGCTCCAAGGACGAGGCTCTGTGAGTGTTTGCTTATCTCGTTATTATCTCGCAAACGCCAGCGGCGTGTTTTCATTCATTCTCTGCCCCCTCTCGTCGACAGGTACATACTGGAGGAGGCTCGCTCGTTGGGCCTGATAGGAGCCGGTTACATCTGGATCGTGTCCAGTCTCACCACTGGCAACCCGGACTTTACCCCCGAGGTAAAGTCGCGCATCACTTCTCTCCTTTTTCTCTCCTTGAGTCTCCATAGCTAATAACAATCACAACGACGTAAAACACCGAGCAGGTATACTCTCTAACGCCAGCAGTGGGCGCTATGAAGGTTCATCAGTTCTTGGTCTGTGCTGATAGCAGCGTCACATTTCTGTTCTTGGCCGTCGAGCGGAACCCAACCAGGTCTCGCTGGTCTGCCAAACACGTCGTGTAACGCTCACTGTCGAGTCATTATCCGAGCGGCCGCTCACCACGTGTCCACTTCTTTCCTCGCAGATATTTCCGCTGGGCATGATCTCCGTGTCCTACGACGACTGGGAGTACCCGCTGGAGACGCGGGTGCGGGACGGGGTGGGCATCGTCTCCTCTGCGGCCACCTCCATGCTGCGGGAGAAGGGGGAGCTGCCAGAGGCCCAAACCAGCTGCTACAGTACAGCATCAGACAGGAGCCCAGGGAAGCTCCCACCTAGTGCCCTGCGCAGGTGTGTGTGTGTGTGTGTGTGTGTGTGTGTAAGATCAAGGTGTAGGGACTTGCATAACCGTTTGTCTTTGTAGCCGAGCGTCGAGCGGGTCTTGCGTAACTCTTTTTCACGTATTCATGAGAGCGGTGGAAGGGAGAGGGGAAGCGGAGACGACAGGCGCGTTCAGCGCTGTGATGTCTAATGACATTTAACACAATGCGGTGTTGTGTACACGGCTGCTCGGCAGCGTACGAGCTCATTATGGCGCCTTGGTGGAGAGACAAAGAGACGAACTCCAGGCAGAGCGCCGCTGTTGTCGTTAGATCTCGGTGACTGGACCTTTTTGCCGTAAAGTCATTAAAGTCGGGATTTAAACAAGCTTTGTTCTTTTGTCTCGTTTCTCGTACCGCGGCTCGGTGGGCGTCACGTATATATGTTCGTCAGTGTGTGTCCTGTGTACATCCGTAATGATGGTTCACATTTAAAAGTACAGGTATGGAATCTCACATTGCGCCCTGTGCCTACGTGATAGATATGAAGGATACACTGGCTTTAATATGGTTATTTAATCAGAGGTCCCTGTGAAAGTGGCATTAAACACGAAGGTCAGGTCGCTGGCTTCTGCTTATCTACACTGACTTATAGCAGGCTTCATTAGAATGAAATCCACTGTGTGATTTGCCCCATAATGGCTTTATTATTCCATTTTCTCTCTCGTTAACCCATCAAAGTATATATCAAAGCATATACAATCCCGCCGTTGCTGACAGGTTGATCTAATATAACCTCAATCGCAGCGCAAACCCTTTTCCGGAATCTTTTTTTTTTTTTTTTTGTCACAGGCACCTCATTTGTCACGCCCAAACTTATTAGATAGAATTTGCATATTTGTCAAAACAAGTGGCGCCAGTTTTTTTTGTGATAATCAACTGACAGGTTGGATTTCCCGGCCCGGATTTGGAAGTGGCGAGGCTCTGATCCGAATCCTGCATACATTAGTCCGGATATGATCTTGCTCCAGTGTGCATATATAAACAAGAGAGGAGCGGGACAGCGTAATCTGTTGGACTCCCCGTCACTCCTGCCTGACAGAAATGAATATCCCTCCAGCTCAGTGTGTTTGGAGTCCACACTATTACATGGATCTTATTGAGGTTTGGCCTTGTAGTAAATTGTGATGGAGCCACTGTACCATGCAAACCTCTAAGCTGACACTTAACTCCTTTTCTGAAAAGATGCTCGCTGCTCCCATAGTGCAGACCTTCAGAAGAGCCTCTCTCCATTCTCTATTCATACGTTCATAAAAGTGCTCACACAATGGCTGCCGGAGTCCTCCAGCAACATCAAACTGCTCCACACCGCCATAGCCGAAGGAGCCACGTTTTAAAGATGCCATTCACAATAGGGGCTGGTTTTATATTTGTCTCTGATGTTGCTAACGCAGCTACTTAAACCCTATTTGAATTTCTAGTGAATGCAAATCATTAATAACTGAAGCGGCTTCTTAATGCAGCGTTTGTATTAACAGCGCATACATATTCATATAAATGTAAAAAAGTAGAATATCCCTTCTTTGCATTCCTCAAAAACCCACCAGCCTTTTCCGTGTAGCTGAAAATACTCTTTTTTCTTCTTCCCAGAAACGTGAACAAACTTAAAACAGGAGCCGACAGCGGCTTCCCAGAATAGACCGCATCAGCGTTTCTACTGTATGCGTGCTCGCCGTGGCGATGCACTGTGACAAGGGCAACACCTGCGGCGCCGTGACGATTTCCCCCAAAACAAGAAAACCGCAATCAGAAAACCGCATCTATAGCAACAATAGATGATTCATTGATATCGCACAGAGGTGGCTCTTGTGTTTAACTTTGTAGCTTGCTATTTAATTATTTGTGTTTGCTGAGGGAGCCGGGGTGGACCCACTGCAGAGCTGTTTGGTATTTTTGCAGTGCCGGCATGCCAGGGAGACAGGGACCTTTTATTTGCTCTTCGCTCTGTGTGAGTGCAGCGAGGTTTAAAGGAGCACAGGCCCGCATCCAAGCCTTTGCGAGAACCGATGATTCATGTTCCACTCTCTAATCCACCGTCCAACAACAATATTTACGCCCGTCGACTCTAATTCCTCTCCCGCAGATGAAATAACATTAAGTCCCACCTGGTTGAACGGGAGTGTGATCATCATAGCTTTCAGCCGCGGGGTGCGTGTAAAACGGCACTCAGCGCGATCGCCTCATGCATCCTGACTTCCTGTCGCAACATTTGACTTGATGCATGAGTCCTTTGTAGCCGTGTGCGCTGTCCAAGCGAAAACAACAGAAGCCGTGTTTCAGTTCGCTTTTTTTGATCTTTGTTTTAGAATAATGGACCTGCGGGTGCACAAAGCTAATTATCAATGCATCCATTTAAATTTTGTTTGCATAAATTATAAATCAAATAAATGAAAAACTATTTACGCGTGGCTTTGCCATGAATCCTGAAGAATTCACAAATCTTTGGAAAGCAGAGTCATATATCGGAGTCATATATCGTTGTCATAAACCCGACCGACCAAGTTTTCTGTCGCACAATGAACTGTTAGCCGACCTTCTTGATTTGGTCTTTTTTAGTAAACTCCCCCCGACAGCCGTCATTTCCCCACCGAGTCTGAATTCAGGTTATTATACCAGGCTTACCACTCGGAGCATCCTCACTTTCTGAAAACCGTCCTACCGGAGAGAGACAGAGAACATCCTTAATCCCACATCACTATCAGTAATACCGAGTCATTTACTCCCCTTTCCTGCTTCACTTTAGCGAATGTGTAAATGTTTCAGAAAAAGGGCGCTTTGCGTCCGCAGGATTACTTTGGTGAGTAAGACCGCGCTGGCAGCCTTGTTGCAGCGGCGGTTTGTTTTCCAGGCGAATATCTGTGGAGAAATCAATGCAGAATGTTGATGGGAGAGATATGTGGCCTCTGACTCTTCCCCCTCCTACACACACACACACACACACACACACACACACACGCACGGCATTGATTTGAAGAGGATACTCATGCAGTGATTACACAGTGCTTAACTTGTTATTTCAAATGTATCCGCTCATGTGTGCACAACACTTTAACAGATGTCAAACAATTCTCTCTGTGTGTGTGTGTGTGTGTGGTTCAGACACATGATGCACACGTGGAACGAAGGGCGAGACTTATCCTTCACTCCTGATGGTTACCAGGCCAACCCCAAATTGGTTGTCATCGTCCTGAATAGTGAAAGGAAGTGGGAGAAGGTAAAAGAACTATATGTGCAGTCTATTTGCAAAGGAGCAAGAAAATTAAATAGTCAGAACACCTTAATTAATTTCTGATTTTGTGTGTCGTTGTGTGTCTTTGCCCACACAGATGGGCCGCTGGGAAAATGGGAGCTTGTCGTTGATGTTCCCGGTGTGGCCAAGGTATAACTCCTATGGGGATGAGGACGCAGATGAAAACCATCTCTCCATCGTCACCCTGGAGGAGAAACCGTTTGTCATCGTCGACAATGTGGACATCCTCACCGGCACCTGCATGAGAAACTCTGTGCCCTGCCGCAAACATGTCAAAGAGTAAGTACCCACACACTCCCTGTGTTGGTGAACAAACGCACCCACGTTTAGCTACCTCACCCACCACTGCATCAGCTCAAGAGCCATTTGAACATTTGTTTAAAGTTACCATGCTAACGCTCCCTGAAGCCGAGGTGTTACAGGAAATGACAGGTTTGTTCTTAGAGAGGAAAAATTAAGCCCAGTTCGCAAAGAGATTGTGTTGTTTTCTAATTTTGTTTTCTTGTTTTGTAATCTGGCCATTTCTACTGTTCTTAATAATATAATAATCAGGCTCACGCTCATCTTTGGTTGGTCTCAATCCGTCTGAGAACATAATCGTCCGTCAGCTGCCCTTTGCTCGACCACTTCTGTTCCACAAAGATCTATACTGGGCCCACTCATTTTTACTTTATATAATAATGACTCACCAGCCCCTTGTCCTTGAGACTGAGATCCAGATTTATGAAGCTGTAATATGGTGCACAAACAATAGCAGTGAAACACAGGTTGGTATTGAACTGAACAACTACACGGTCCATATGTTGTTTACCAATACAAATAACTAATTGTCGTAAGGTTTAATTTAAGAAACTGTTAATTCGGCCGAGGCAGAAGAGATTCACAGTATTTCACTGACTTTACCATATTATTATTTTGTATTTGTCACAACAGTTTAACTCTGTCCCAACACGAGTTTAACACATAGTGGCAGAGTAGTTCTGTCAGCATTAATAATTTATTGCACTGTGTTGGTGCTAGCTTGCTAATGCCAGTCTGTCAGTGCAATGGAATTTGGTGTCTGCTACCACTGTAATTGCCTGTGTCACACACTCGTGTCGCACATTCTTTTTTTTTTTTTCATTGTGCCATTAATTCAGTGGGATTTTGTGTTGTTTTAACAACACTGAATATGTCACTTTGTTAAAAATACTGCAGTTACCAACCAGTAATGCTGCTTATTGTTTCCCACCTGGTGTATATAGTTTGTGACGTATCATATTATTAGCATAGCAAATATTATGACAGTGTTTACATATCATATTTCATTTTGTTTGATTTATTTAATTATTGATTTATTATTTGGGGGTTTATGGAGATGGTTTGAATCCTAATAATCTAGTTTGATGAAACTTATAGTAATCATGATAAATAGTTCAGCCCCTCTGTGAATTTATTGACATTCACTGCTGATCAGCGTTAAGAATTCTGACTTTTCATCGTTAGTCTGATTTAAATCTTAACGTTCCTCTTTCGCTTTAATGTAAAGGATAAAAAGCTGCTCATCAGTCGAACTCTGACACGTTTACAGGCCATAAATGTGCTTCAGCCATTTAAAAGAAAGAGAGAACTAAAGCCCAGCTTTATAGTAAATGAGAAGGTGTTTGATGTGGGACACTGCACCGCTGTTTCTCATCTCCCATCTCCACCACTGCATCACAACAGTCCTGTAAAGTAATCGCTGCTGCCGGCCCATTCTTCAACCTCCCCAGCTTCTCCTCTCTCGCCTCCCCGTGCTCCCCCACCTCCCTGCCCACCGGCTGCCGCTGGTTATTCACATCAAACTCTAAATTCTGGTCCTGGCATTCAGAGGGCTCCTTGGGGAGCGTGAACGTCCATATCTACAGGCTGCGCTCGTATCCACCGTATCCACCAGCCTGCGCTCTGCGCTCTGCTCCAACCGGCCACTTAGCTCCCTGCTCCCTGCGGCAGCTACGTCATCATTTCACCTGGCCTTGACTCTTCTCTTCTACTGTTCCTCAATAGTGAAATGTCCTTCCCCCTCCAGGTGGGATAGCAGAATGACTCGATTTCTATTCTTTTGTGGAAAAAGACCCCTTTTCTTTAATAGTTTCAGTCCCTTACGCTCATTCTGCACCTGTTTATATTTTTATCTCCTTTACCCGTTAACATGGCTGTTTCCTGTTTTTAATGTCTACATCTTATATGATCCCAGGAATATTTTCGTTTCTCTCCACCTCAACTAATGAAATGGCATTAATGTGCCACTGACTTAAATGGGATTTTCAAATGTATATTTACTGTTTTCATGGCCAGCTCCAGACTCCCATCACTGCGCATCCATCACTTTGTCCGCCGCCACAGGAAGCAGGGGGCCGAACGCCTTTGTTCATCCTTTGTTGCTGATGACTTTGACTCAGCTGATTTAAATTCATATCACAGAAAAACCAAATGTCAAACAAAGAATTCAAACTATTTAAGCACAAATGAAGCGCGTCGGATATTATTTCTGTTCATTTAGGCAAATTTGTAACTTGACTCGCTGAATTTGATCCACATCGTAGATAGAGTGCGCTTTTCTTAACGCTCGATGCAGGCTGTTAGGACTCAGCCCAGAGGACAGCTTCAGCGCTTTCTCTTAACATCAGCGCGTCAAACAATACGTTAGAGAGAAAGAAAACACCACACACAAAAGGCAGCGACTGAAATTTATGGCAGCTTTCTCAAGTGAGTAAACAAGGCAGAAACATTTCTTAAAAAGTGAGTGAAAGTGAAACTTTCACAAAGAACGTCTTTGGTTTTTCCCCAATTATCTGCTCTGTGTGTGTGTGTGTGGACACTTCAGAGAGGCAGAGCGTCGCTCTCAGATAATTTCTATCAATCAGTCCACATCTCAGCTCGTCATAAATATTCATCCTTATCTTATGCAGGTTTATTTGTCACTGGCTCAGTATCGTATCTCTGATTGATCTGTGGCCTCCACACAAACCAAACACGCGACTAAAATCCATCTTTTCCAAAACAGTTAGTCCAGTCTGAGGGACTCGCCGATAAAGAGATGTTACGCTTATGAGTCCGTGTGGTGATGACAAACCTTCGCGTTTAGTCATGGACAATTAGGCACCTGACTCACTGCACACACTCAAAGGTCAACGTGTGACCTGACCTGCGATTTGTCGACCTCTTTACACAGCGATCGCCGCAGAAGACGCTTCCGTTTACGTTTTATTTGCCGCCCCCTGCGTCCGTACACGCGTGCATAGATCAAGCGCTCCATTTACCCAGTCTCGACTTCTGCTGTATTTGTGTATATGTTTGCTGACACAGAGGTATGATGTGAATCAAACACACACACACACACACACACACGCACACACACACACACACACACACATTGCAAGCATTCCTCAGGGACTGTGTCATTGTTGCTGTGTGTTATGTTCACATAGTGACATAAGGAGACAGAGAGGGCTCAGCTGGGAAGAGCTTATGTGTACAGTATGTGTGCATTGGAACACCTGGGGCACACACTATACATATGTAAACACACACACACACATAGTATGTGTATGGTGCTTGCTTTATCTTTTTTGCACACACACACACACACACGCACAGAGTCAGACTTGATGCTGTGCCACAGACAGATACAGTTGACTGCTGTTTAAAGATCTCCCCGTCCTTTGATGTTTCCGGTCTCTGACAGTCGTCCCCCCCCCCCCCCCCCCCCCAAAAAAAAACCTGTGAATTCCTCCCCTCATCACAAACTTTCTCTCCTTTTTCCCGTCAGCAAAAACGCCGAGTAAAAAGGTCACAGAAGAACTTTTCCAATCAATTTCTGCTACATCAAAGATCGCTGACGCAGGAGCCAGATTAGGTTTTTTTGGGGGGGGGGATAGGAGGTAAGGGGCTTTTGAATTTTGCTGGTGGTGTTTTATAGATCGCGAGAAAATATTTTATTCAACAGTTCCTTTTTGGAAAACTTTACCTGCGTTTCCATTCTGCGCCTCCTGTCGGCGTGCGGTGGTTTGCTGCGAGGTGTTGGAGGAGGAGGACACACAGGGAGGAGAAGGACGGAGCAGACGGATGAGGGGATGAGGGGATGAGGGGATGAGGGGAAGGACAGCTGATATTTTAATCATGTGGGTTGGTTGTTCGGCAAGAGCCCGGCTCTATTTAAAGCCCGGCAGCATCTGCTCCATGCCCCTGTGTTTTCATCTGGTTTGGTTAGCTGGCACTGGAGGAAACACGCACACACACACACACACACGCACACACACACACACACACACACACACACACACGCTGCCCTTCAGCAGTATTTATGGTTACTCTTGTTGTAATTCTAGTTTTACAGTTTGTGGGAACCACCAGATGTGGGATGAGCAGGCAGTGTCGGTTACAGTCACCCCCCACACAATCATTGGTACAACACTCAATAAAAAATATACGATCTAATCATGTTTGTGCATATGTGTGTGTGTGTGTGTGTGTGTGTGTGTTTCAGTAACAGCACGTCAGGAGGCTCCTACATTAAGCAGTGCTGCAAAGGCTTCTGCATTGACATCCTGAAGAAGATAGCGAGGAACGTCAAGTTCACCTACGACCTCTACCTGGTCACCAACGGAAAACATGGCAAGAAGATCAACAATGTGTGGAACGGCATGGTCGGAGAGGTAATGCCCACCCGTCTGTCATGTCCGTGCTGTGAATAGAAAGCGACCACCAGGTGCCGGGAACTTCACATGATCACGAATAACATTCCTGGAACGTATCATCATAATTTTTCATTTCCGAGGGGGGCATCATTGACAGTCCCGGTGCAGTCCTACGCCGAGTCAGCGTAATGAAACATGTGACAAAATGTAAATAGTGTGCAGTGAGCAGCAGACAGATATTTATTATAGAGGAAATCATCCCCTTGTTTGATACATGTCTCAGCAGCAGCAGCAGCAGCCATCTTTTATGTACATATACATACACACACACATATACACACACACATATACATATATCAACAAATAGCATAAACCGTCTCTTCCTCATCGACATGACGATCACGTTGCTCCAAAAAAACATATTCCCTCATTTGGATGTTTTGATGTTGTCGGTTGACAGCACTATCCAACATGTCAGTGCAAAGTCTTCCACCGGGGGGAGGGTTTCCATTTGGGCTCGAGCTCTGGTGCCAACCAGGGCCGATGCATATTCATGAGTCCCATCATTTTCATACTCATCAAACCATTCACTGACCCCTCGTCATCCTCCTCCTCCAATAAGCTGTCACCCGTCTGTGTCGAGTTGGATCTGTTGAAAGTTACTTTAACTTTAACTGTCGATTCGTCGTCTTTGTTCTCTGATGCTTTAAAAAAAAAACGCTCAATAACCTGACCTCTCACTGCAAACGATTATGTTCTGTCACAGATTGAATTCAAGCTTAGAGGCGTCACTGATACCGACGCTCACACATCCAGCCGCTGTGACGTGGTTCACGTCCACAATGAATTCTCCCTGTCTTCCAGGTGGTGTACAAGAAGGCGGTGATGGCCGTCGGTTCATTAACCATCAACGAGGAGAGGTCAGAGGTCATTGACTTCTCCGTGCCCTTTGTGGAGACTGGCATCAGCGTCATGGTGTCTCGCAGCAATGGCACAGTCTCTCCTTCTGCCTTCCTTGGTAACTCCATCTCTCTTTTGTCTCTGAATTTGCTCTTTCCGTCTTTTATTCGTCCTCTCTGTCTGCCTGTCTGTCTGCCTGTCTGTCTGTCCCCTAATGAGACGCTAACCGGGGGAGGTGCTTACATGTTGGCAAACGGGAATATTTTATTCAGACACTCTGTATACTGGCCAAATTCTGCTTGTACTCTGACTCCATCCGGACCTCAGCACCCTGAGCACATGAATATTTCTACCAGAGCAGAGGAAGTGAAGCGTGCCAGCTGTTTTCTGAGGAGTCAGCTCAGACAAAGCAGTCCTGATACTCGCCGCCGCCGCCGCCGCTGCTGCCGCCGCCTCCTCCAGTTGTTCAGACGACTCGAAACAAAGCGCTCCACTCCGCTCGCCTAATGTCTTGTATTGTCACTGGAGCGACTCGGGCAGCGAGGGGGAGGAATTGGACCATGCATGCGTTTGGTCCCGGCGCATCAGGCCGCGTGTCAGTGTGCGTGTGTGCAAGAAAATAAAAAGTGTGCGATACTGCACGAATGTATGAGGGCGCTTTGTGTGTCGAATCAAGGATGAGTGGAGAGTGAATATGCTTTGCCTGAATGCTGTGTGTGTGTGTGCGTGTGTGTGTGTGTGCGTGTGTGTGTGCGTGTGTGTGTGTGTGTGTGTGTGTTTGTGTTGAGCCTCGGCCAGAGTATCAGTGATGGTTCAGTATCTCTCACGCTCATATTAGAGGCACCTCAGCGCACAATCTGTCAGGGTTGGCTAACCCTGCTAGTCACAAACTTACACGTACAATGATGCGCACGCACACACACACACACATACACACACACACATTCAAATACACATGTGCACGAGTTGTATGGGTCCAGTGTTTCTGGTACGCACACATCGGGATCTGAACTCCTGCCCCGAGACTCACCAACCACATGCGGACTCAAACTCACACACGCACGCACACAGATCACACACAAATAGATCACATGCACACGCCCACAGCAGATCTCTCAGATTGCCCTCTCTCTCTCTCTCTCTCTCTCTCTCTCTCTCCCCCCCCCCACCCCTCCCCGCTCCAGGCTTCTCCCTCTCTCAGCTCTCATCCAAGGGAATAATGAGAAATATGGAAATGTGCTTCGTCAAACTCTCTGTGACTAACTCTCTCTTTCCCTCTCCCTCTCCCCTCCTCTCTCACTCCGTCTGTCTCCCGCTCTCCCCCCCTCCATCATCCTCCCCTTCTCCTTCTCCTTTGTCTCTGACTCAGAGTCTGGCTCTTCTTTTCTTTCTCCACACGTTTAATGCATCTCATGTTTTCTCTCATGTCTCGTGATTTTAACCCTCTCTCTCTCTCTCTCTCTCTCTCTCTCTCTCTCTCTCGCCCAGAGCCCTTCAGCGCATCAGTTTGGGTAATGATGTTTGTGATGCTGCTCATTGTCACAGCCATCGCCGTCTTCCTCTTTGAATTCATCAGTCCACTGGGCTTCAACCGCAACTTGGCCCAAGGCAAAGGTAGGCGCACACACACACACAAACACACACACACACAACCACACACACACACATACTCACAGCATCGGGAATATCACACTGATCGCTTCTCCCCAGAGCAACAAGCACAGATCCGAGCTTTGCCCCTCAGCAAAAGAGGCGACCTGTTATTAGCCTGACTTCAGACAGTGCAGTCGATGTTACAGAGTTTACAAACACTACACACAAAAAACAACACAAAAACATGATGCTGCCGCTGCGCTCAAGATTATTTTTGTGTTTGCGCGGAATTTGTTTGTGCTAAAGGTGAATTAAAGTGTTGAAGTCACACACACACACACACACACACATATATATATATATATTAATACACAATGACACTTTGATAGAACTCAAAGTTCCCACACTTGTGTGTGTCACTGAACTAATCAGTGAGCACCTTAGTACAGGGGGTCCTCGAGTTACGACGGAGATCCGTTCCTGAGAATGTGTCGTAACCGAATTTCGACGTAAGTCGGAACATACATTCATATGCAAGGTAGATACTAAGTTGTGCCACTAGATGTCGCTATAACACCACGCTAAAATAATAGTTTATTATGGTGAATTGCCTTTTTTGTCCCTCTTGACACACCGTAGGGGTTGAGATCACGAGTGTAATGAGCATTTCCTTTAGATTTCTGATATCAACCGTGTAGACCCTGTGTTGTGAATAAACCTACGGTATCGCCACGATCCCGAACCCATCTGTGACCGTGTGCATCTCCTTACCGGCTGCCACTGCACCCCCTATTTACGGGGCAAACCGCTTAAGCCGAAACAAGGAAGTTCATGGGAGATGTGTCGTAACCACGAAAACGACGTAACTCGCAACCGACGTAACTCGAGGACCCCCTGTATATATTTTAATACACAATGACACTTTGATCGACCTCAAAGTTCCCACACTTGTGTGTGCCACTGAACTAATCAGTGAGCACCTTAGTTCCGACACTGCTTGTTTACAGACTTTTTTTTTTTTTACAAATGTTTTCATAATCACACACATGAATTCATAGCTGCATCATCATCATTATGTCAGTCGATCCCATACATCTCAGCAGCAGGTCTGAATCTGACTTGTGTTGTTTTTGTATTTTTTGGTGTGTGTCTGTTGGGAGCGGTTGTGTCTGGCAGCTGAAAATCAGATCAGTCAGCAGACGGTGATTTAATTTTCTTCACTGGTTTGTGGCGTTGACTTGATTATGGTGAAGGTCAAATCTATTTGTCTGCACCTATTGAACAACCCATAAAAACAAAAACTCTGCTAGTTCACAGTGGCTGCTGCCGAAATCACAAACTTTAAAAATTAAAGACCTTATGGTATCACGTTGTGTTTTTTTTTTTTTTTACAGTGTTCTGACCCGACTATGAAACAAAACGGCCTTTCTCTTCCTCCTCCTACACATAACGTCCACACTATATATCCACGCATAGATAAAACGCAGGGAGCACATTGTGCTGCAGCTTTACTTTTACATCATTTTATATTGTTTTCCGTCATCTTTACGTGGTCGTTATGTCGTCTCTCTCTCTCTCTCTCTCTCTCTCTCTCTCTCGCTCTCTCTCTCTCTGTCAGACCCCCACGGCCCGTCGTTCACCATCGGTAAGGCCATATGGCTCCTGTGGGGTCTGGTGTTTAACAACTCTGTGCCAGTGCAGAACCCAAAGGGGACGACCAGTAAGTTCATCGTGTCGGTGTGGGCCTTCTTTGCCGTCATCTTCCTGGCCTCCTACACTGCCAACCTGGCTGCCTTCATGATCCAGGAGGAGTTTGTGGACCAAGTCACTGGACTGTCTGACAAGAAGGTGAGATGAAGCGCACACACGCACACACACACACACATGCAGAGGAGAGTAGATGCATTCACAGTCAGCATCGCTCTTGTAATGGATGCCAGCCTTGTGGCCAGACTGGACTCTCCGGAGAGCGCCGCTGGGCTTCGACAGCCCGAACCCTCTGGCCGAAGCTGTCACTGTGTCACACTGCCAGCACAGCGAACCCACACACACACACACACACACACACACACACACGCTGCATAGATCAAAGATGTGTCTATATTTGTGTTTGTGTGTGTGTGTGTGTGTCTGGGTGTGAGTACATCACAGAGCCTGGCAGTGTCAGCAGAACCTCAGCCAGTCGTACGCTCCACTGGACACACAATGATGATGACTGATGAGCGCGCTCCCTCCTCCTCTCTCCTCCGTCCCTCTTCCTCATTCTTCACTCTTCCTCCTCTCTCCTCACCTCATGCGTCTCCTTCACTTTGAACATTCCAGCTCTTCACTTACCTTCTTCTCACGCTGACGTCTTCCTTCTCGCTGTCTCTCTTCCCTCCTCTTTGTCTTCTCTTTTGTTTCCGTCCCCATGTATCATTTTCTACTTTTTAACAGTCTCTGACTTTTTTCTTTTTTCTTTTTTTCTTTTTTTTTGAACTTCCCTGCAGTTCCAGAGTCCATACTCCTACTCCCCTCCATTCCGCTTCGGGACGGTTCCTAATGGCAGCACGGAGCGCAACATCAGGAAGAACTATCCCGACATGCATCAGTACATGACCAAATACCATCAGAGCGGCGTGCAGGACGCACTGATCAGCCTCAAGACTGGGTACTGTCAACACGCCACGCCCACTCACATCCAGCTGAGATTTATTATACCTGAGAGGGTAATTCTGTTTGCACAGATGATGTATGCTTAAAAAAAAACATGTGACAACAAACAAGACAAAAAAGACATGGCAGCATGCAGACACTGGCCCCGCGGGGCCCCGGCTCCTGGTAAAGTGTGCTGAGTGTGTCTGTCACTGATGCTAATGCAGCTGTTGTCTCAACTAAAAACGCTCATTACCGAGTCTTGTTGCTGCTGGAAAACAGGAAGTGCCAAAACAGCGAGAGTGTAATTTGTTCTGCAGTTTGCAACCTTTATTCTCCATGATCCAAAACACACTAACGATGGCAGCCATGCTTTCTCTCTCTCTCTCTCTCTCTCTCTCTCTCTTCATTAATTCTCTCAGCTGCTTTTTGATCTTTATAGTGTTTTTCCCCCAAGCATAATTTAACTATTTGCTTTTCCCTCTCTGCAATCACTTCATTTCATGCTACACATATCAAGTAGACGACAAAGCTGCAAACTGTGTTTCTATTCCTTCTTCATCAGAAAAAAAAAAATTCAATTTTGATCAAAAGTCCATCATAGTTAAAGAAGTTGTAGAAATAGGCTTTGAGCTGTAATGCATGTGTAACGTGCTGCGTATGTATAATGCATCATGTAATGGATTCACAGCTGGGGATTAGGAACCAAATTCAAACTGTTGCAACAGCAGATACGACACGTTTCCATTTAACATACGCCCCCTGGTGAACAGTGTTCCAAGTGTTTTATAATTATGCGTATACATCTAAAGGCAGAGTGCTGATAGTGTGTGCATGTGTGTGTGTGTGTGTGTGGGTTATATAAAACCATTTTTCTGCTCATAATGACGTAAAGACAGGGCTCCGCTGTCACACCAGCCCATTCCGTCACCTCCCCACCCCCCCTCGCATTGTCTCAGGTTAAGAGCCATACATCAAACTTGTGTTTTTGCTGAGCTCAGACATATCAGGGCGACGTCGGGGGGGTTGGTCTGAATCCGCCGTGTCGCCGCAGACAAATGAGCTAACCTGTGAGGAAAGAGTGTAACCCCCCCCCAAACCACCACCCCCCCGCCCCACCCTGCACTCGAACAAAGACGTCCTCATGTGTATGGATATTTACTCGTCCAGCATACACGCTGACACTTCTTCACTTACAGTGCGCTACAATGTATTTACACACAAAGTGTATGTGACAGTTTTTAATAATGGACCATAAGGATGTGTGAAGGAAGTCATGTGTTTAAGTTTATAGTTATGGGGCTTTGATAACGTTGAAGAGTTCAACAGGAAAGAAGAAAAACTGGGGAAACAAATAATAATAATAATAATAATAATAATAATAATAATAATAATATTAAATAATAATAATAATAATAATAATAATACTAAATAATAATACTAAATAATAATACTAAACAATAATAATAATAATAATAATAATAATAATAATAATAATAATAATAATAATGTGACCCAATTAATTTATAGTTTTTTTTGTTTTATATTAGTATTGTTTTGTTTTTTGTGTCCTCACAAACCATGTGACTGGAAACCAGTATTCATGGTATGTAATGTGGAACGTGTGCTTGTCCCACAGGAAGCTGGACGCCTTCATCTACGATGCTGCGGTGCTGAACTACATGGCCGGCAGAGATGACGGCTGTAAGCTCGTCACCATCGGCAGCGGCTACATCTTCGCCACCACTGGTTACGGCATCGCGCTGCAGAAGGGATCCTACTGGAAGCGACTGGTGGATCTGGCCATACTGGGCATCATAGGAGATGGTGAGGGGCTGCAGATCCATGCAGATGCTGCACTGTCGGTCACATTGCTCTGAATTTTTTACGTTTCTCATTTGTTTCCGGCCTTCAGTGTTCTTTCATTACAATTGTGCCACTGCACTCTTTTCACTCCTTCACCTCTCCCACCCCCTCGCCTCTTATCGCTCTCCCCCGGTCCTCCCTCCCTCTGTCAGAAAGCTATCAGGGGCCAGTCTTAACACACCATTTCATCATCATTACTCTGTGTCTGTCCGTGTCCGTGCGTGTGTGTGTGTGTCTGCGTGTGCGTGCGTGTGTGTGTGTGTGCCCATCGTGTCCTGTTATGTTTACTCCAGATTGTTCTGTATAATAAGCTGTGAGAGTGCGAATGGGAGAAAAGACAGAAATCCAACCACCGAAACCACTAAAGCGCTTCACTTCACACCCAGCCTCTGTACACACACACACACACACACACACACACGCACACGCACGCACAGATACACTCCATCTGATAATAATTCCTCCCATCTTTCCTTATCACTCCATCAGTATCAATTCTTCCGCCTCCTCCTAAAACCCCTCTTTTCCCTCCACCTCCCGTCTCCTTTCCATTACGATATATTTACCACTTATGCCCCCCCGCCCTGCTCCTTTCCATCTCCCCGCATGCTGATCCATCCTTTTTTCCCAAAACACCTCTTATTCCCTCCACCTCCCCCCCTCCCTTATCCCCTATAGCTTCTTCCCTTCCTTTACATTGTTCCTCACCTTGAACCCGCTGCGGCCATCTTTAAACACCCACCTTTCCTCACCTCTCCAACAGGTGAGATGGAGGAGCTGGAGGCCCAGTGGCTGACCGGGATCTGCCACAACGAGAAGAACGAGGTGATGTCCAGCCAGCTGGACGTGGACAACATGGCAGGGGTCTTCTACATGCTGGCGACGGCCATGGGCCTCTCCATCCTCACCTTCATCTCGGAGCACCTTTTTTACTGGAGGCTGAGATACTGCTTCACCGGAGTGTGTTCGGGGAGGCCAGGTCTGCTCTTCACCATCAGCAGGGTGAGGAACACTGCAGGAACCTTCACCAGAGATCTCAGCTTGCTGATCAAACGTCATCCACAGCAGAGCAGCAGCTGATACACAGCGCTGATCCAAGCTGTAGGAGATGACTCGCAGAGTTTCACCACATTTATTTCACCGTGTGTATTTGCAGTGCGTTTTGTGCGTTTGTTTGTTGCTTTGCGAGTTTTTGTGCGTTTATGTGTTTTCAATGAGACGGAGCGACAGAGGGTGGATGAGACAAATCTCTAACTATATTTGCAAGTCGTTTTTAATGTGGTTACACAATGAAGCACAAAAATAGCAGTGGGCCTGTTGGAGCATTTAACAACATCAGTTTAAACATCACACAGTAAACGACAAAAGCCGTCGCTGTTGTGTCTTTTTATGTGCAAAAAAAAAAAAGAGAAAAAAAAATGACATTCCAACCAAAGCAGTCGATTTTCAGTTGTGAGGTTTTCTCTCTCTCGCCTCCACTCACGCAAACACAAACACAAACACCAGCGCGTTCTACAGAGGTTAAAAATGGTTCCGTATATCCAGGTGCAGTGAGGTGAGCGACGGGTTTGACCGCACACAGACAGGCTGACACACACACACACACACACACAGACACACACACACACACGCCCAGACAGACTATTCTTTCATTATTCATGTGCAGCGTCCCTGCGTTCGACAGCGGCTTTTTATTCCAGACAGGCAGCGTTTCACACGTTAAGTGTTTCACAAAAGAGTGCGACGTGTGTCTGTGTGTGTCTGCGTGCGAGCGTGTGTGCGCGCCCGCACGCCGTCACAGCGGCGACGCTGGAAGTTAAGTGGCTCTAGCGAGAACACCTCGTCGCGCTCCAAAAGGCCCCCCCCTCCAGTGACATCATCACCGGAGTTCATTTTTTCGCGGCACCTCTGAGGGCAGTTCATCTGAAAAGGTGGCGAGCGTCTCCGTAGGCCACGTTAGAAAAACAAAACGCGGTCTCCTCTAATTTATCCCCCAAAGAACCTGGACTGAATTCAAACCTGTTTTTTCATGAAGTCACTGGTGTGCGAATGACGGCGTCCATGTCTGCTCTCCTCCTCCTCCTCCTCCTCAGGGCATCTGGAGCTGCATCCACGGCGTCCACATCGACATGAAGAAGAAGACCCCCGAGCTGGATTTCAGTCCTCAAGCCAACATGCTGCACCTGCTCAAGTCCGCCAAGTCCATTGCCATGTCTTCTCCCAAACGCAACACGGTCCTCCTGCAGCCCAGCATCCTCGATGTGATGTCGGGGAAAGGTACTGTGGTGGCGCTGTAACACCCTCAATACTGTCACGGCCCCTGTGGGACGATTTCTGTGTGTGTGTGTTTGTGTGTGTGTGCGTGTGTGTGTGTGTAAGTCAAGGTGACTCCCATCACCTTCTTGTGCACAGTAATCACATTGACTGTCATGCACTGGCTCATGATTACAAACACATTAGGTGGTACACACAGCGTGGCGGGGCAATAGACAGGGTATCAGCTTAACTGGCTGAGAATCCATCCAAACATCCATCTATTGTATCTGCTGTCTGAGGGGGCATCTCTCTCCGTGTCTCCTAGGTAACTCACTCCATAGTCTGCCTCCGAAGGGCCCTGGTCTCTATAGCAACGCCGCTGGTCCGCAGGGTTTCCTGTCATTGTCCGGACGACACAAAAACCTCCTTAACAATGCTGCACCATTTCCTGGGCAACAGAAACCCCCCGCCCCTGCTCTCCAGACCAGCCCCAACAAACCGCAGCTGTCAATCACCAACGACAACGGTAAGACGCGGCTAGCCACGCCGGCCTGCCCGCCATCGAAACCCCGAGCCCTGTGGAAGAAAAGCGTGGAGACACTCAAGACCCAGCCCAGCGTCATAGCTCCTGGTTCTGGTCCTGGTCCTAGCTCGAGCCCCACCCAGACATCAGGAGCCGCACCCCCACCGATGAAGAGCCAGCGCTACCTGCCCGAAGACGCGGCGCACTCGGACATCTCCGAGTGCTCCAGCCGGCCGCAGTCGCACAAAGATTCCGACTCCATGGCGACAAGAGGTGGATTTAAGCCAATCAATCAGCTGAGGAAGAGGGGTGGAGGAGGAGGAGGAGGAGGAGCGGGAGGTGGCGGGGGCGGAGGAGCCAAGATCTACTCCATCGACTCTGACCAGGGCAGTCTGCAGTCAGCTCCCACCTACCAGAGAGACAGCCAGGGGGGAGGAGACGACCACCCCTACCCCCCTGACCTGTTTCCACCCGAAAGCCCATATTCCCTCGCTCACGCACACCCCCACCAGGCCGACGCCCCCATCCTGCAGCTGAACGCCAGCCTGCTGCATCACAGCCACAGCGCCGAGGCGGACCTGCACTCGCTGAAGGACAAGAAGTACAGCACCTACACACACAGCAGGTATCTCCTCAACACTGACAGCGACGTTCCCGCAGCGTTCCCGACACTGTTATTGACGTTTTGTGTGTAATCCTTTTGTGTGTCGTCCTCTCTGCCTCTAGTGTTAAGGACAAGGCCGGGGGGTCGTTTGATGCTACGTGTGCGGGTGCGGGGACACAAGGCATCAGGCCCAGTCACTGTCGCTCCTGCCTCACCAAGCTGAGTGGCTACTCCGGCCTCTACACCGTCCGCTCGCCACAGGCCCGCTGCGACGCCTGCGCCCACCTGGGAAACCTGTATGACATCAGCGAAGACCACCTCCACTCACACTACTCCCACGCGCACACTCACCCGCACAGCGGGGACATGTTTACACACTACCTTCCACAGAGCGAGCTGGGCATGGTGGGCGAAGGGGATGGGCTGGTCAGCCACTTCGAGCCGTCTCCTCCGTCTCCGTCTCCTATTCCCACCTCCTCGTCGGCTCAGCACCTCCAGCTGAGTCGACAGCACTCCTATGAGAACATGCTTCCGGACAGCGTTCCCGAGCGGCAGCCGCCGGCGCACGCCCACATGCGCGGGCTCAGCCTGTCTGACAGAGAGCGGGAAAGGGAGTTGACCCTGGATGAGGGTGCCTATGCTAACGTTCTCACAATGCGCTCCGACCGTCCCTTCAGCAACCGCAGCCCTCCCTCCCCCTCACCCTCCCACCACCACAGTCTGGACACGCCCATACCCCTCCCCCGCCGCTCAAAAAGTCTCTTCCCCGATCGCCCCTCTCAAAACCCCTTCCTCCAGTCAGCACCCGGCACCACGCAGCGAGATCCCGCCGCCCAGGCCGCCACGCGCATGCCGCAGAGAAGCTCCGCTCACGAGCTCTATAAGCAACGAATGCCGCTGTCGCTTACCCTCGGTAACCATGGCGGCCACCACGTCAACCAGCATGGCGGCCATGTTGACCAGCAAGTGTTCTACCCTCAGCAGGAGGCCCCCGTGGTGGCCTACATGGTCCCACCTGCTGCGGCTCAGCCAATGAGCTATGTGACAGCGCCGCGAGCCTCCAGTGCAGGCAGCAACCGCCCCCGGCTCTACCGCCGCATGCCCAGCATCGAGTCTGACGTCTGAGAGTCACACCCACTCCCACCAACACACACGCATGCAAGGAAGAGGAAGAGGGCTGTGTGTGTGTGATTGGACCAGGCAGCTCTGATTCTAAGCACACACACACACATACACACAAATATATACACACATACACACACAGGCACACGTGCAGGTGGAAGATGGGAGGGTCTGCTCCGGACTTAAAGGTTAACGGTGATGCCGAATAAATGAATCATTGTTTTCTTTATCACGCCCTCTATGGGCCGATGTCGGGGCCACAGGGACCCGTGAGGGCACAATACAAGATGAAGAGTATTTGTATGTGTCAGTGTGTGTGTGTGTGTGTGTGGTAGTAGCTGTGGCACAAACGTGTGACGTGACAGATTGAAATCCTGGTGGAATAAAGTGGAAGAAAGTGGAAGAAGGTGGACACTGTGGGGGCGATGGGGGCGGCGACCGGTCCCGCCCTCCTCACCAGCCTCTCGGAGATGAAGGAGACGCTTTCTGTCTGGGATCACACACACACTTTCACACACACACACACACACGTTTCCATCACCACACACACGCCCCCCTCTCGGACTCTCCTGTTGCACTATGATTTCCACAGTCGACCTATACGTTGTCTGAGCCTCCAGACTGCACTGCCGGCGTGGCTTCAACAGCAGGAAACGACACCAGACCAATCCACCACTTGAATTGAGCGGAACAGACCGGGAGGTGGGCGGCTGGTCGGGACACGGGTCCGAGCACCAGCTCTCACCTGCAGATGTACAAACACTTGAACACACACACAGTGTCTGTTGTTTGGGGGAATTAAAATATATTCCGTATATATATAAATATATATATATAAATATATATATAAATATAGACTGTTTTGTTTTCGTTGATGTCAGTTAATGGTACATTCCAAAAAAGTGGACCAAACGTGGCCGCCAGTAAACGCCTCTCAGGATGAGAGTGTGTGTTCTAGTGTTTCTAGATCTAGAGACATACAGTTATAGCATCCTTGCTTCCTCTCCTAGCTAGCCTTCAGGTCATACTGCATGCTTCCTACTGCCCTGTGTTACAGTTACACTTCTATACAGGGTCACATGTGCACACACACACACACACACACACACACACATACACACACATTCATTAGTCTAATATAATAGTGTAGAGTGGGTGTGTGTGTGTGTGTGTGTGTTGAGGCTAAGAGATAGCTTTGTAGGTTTTGTACCCTGCCACCTGACACAGACGTTTGACCAAACACACTTTTCTACTGGACAATATGAACATTCTCATATTCTCACGTTTCCTTTTCTCTGATCGCTCTTTTACCATTGAGGATGTGTTTTGTTTTTTTTATGCTCCATAAAGGGCACAGCTCTCAAACAGGTTTTACAGTGTTATTGATTATATAGATTATATAGATTATAATAGATTATGGGTACACATGCATCATACAGTATACACACACACACACCAACTCTTAATCTCTCTCTTTTATACATTTCTGTGCTCATATATTATTCCTCAGTTTTCCTTTCTCTTCCCGACTTGCATTGTCGTCCCCCACCCCCACCCCCACCCCACCCCCACCCCACCCGTCTGTAGAGTGAGCATCAAAACAGTAAAAACCAGTCGTCGTGTTTTACTACTCAACATATTGTTGGAAAATTACGAAATAGCATTAAAAATTCCTCAAATTCAACAGCGGCTACTTTTTGCTGTAACTCTCGTTTGACTCGTCATGTGACTAATGGACAAGCAGCAGAGCGGCCTCTCTGTCGGTGGCAGCGTTTCACCAGCGGGGGGGGTCGGGGGGTCACGCGTCGATGTGACGAGTTTGCAAAGTGACTCGTTCCAGAGGCAGCACTCAGACACACACACACACACACTCACATACGATGAACTGGCATTGTGTGTATGAGTGTTATAGAAATCCATAATCTGCTCAGTAAGGGCATTGATTTTTGAGCACAAGGATTTTGATGGAAAAGGGACTTGATATCCCATTAGCTGAGCATCTGTCTCTATTCTCTTTATTTCTTTTTCATTCTTTCAATTTTCTGCTCTGTCTCACACACGCACACACACACACACACACACACACACACAGATATATATATATATATACATATATATATATGGCTGCAAAGAATACAAGACAGTTTGAAACAAACAAACAGAAAAAACGCACCTTTGAACAGTGAACGCTGCCCCTCTTTGGTAATCTAACAGGTTTGGTGTGTGTGAGTTATATGCACAATATCAGGTTGCAATATGATACTTCTTCTGTACAGAGACTTTCTTTTGTTTGAAATGTTAGAAACTGATTTCCTTTGTTTTATTTGAATGGTATAAAGTGTTGAATTCATTTTCAATAACAATGTGGCTTTTTATTCTGCTTCTGCTTCTTCAAAAAAAAAAAAACACTGGCATGTTTTAGATTCTCGTGCGATTTCTTTTTTTGTTTTGTTTTGTTTTTGTTTTGTTTTTTTTCCTGTGTGTGTTGTTGGATGGGACCTCACTGTACAGTCTTCACCGCAGACGAGTTAAACACTCGTTCAGCTCAGCAGGTTATAGAGCTGGGTCTGAATCACACTCAGTGAATAGTGATTAATGATAGTCCAGCCTGTGTGGCTAATACAACAACCCCCCCACCCACCCCCCACCCCCACCTACACAGCTCTCTTCCACTATGAGTCTGTCATCACCCCTCCCTCTGTGTGTGTGTGTGTGTGGGTGTGTGTGTGTGTGTGTGTGTGTGTGTGTGTGCGCTTGGGTAGAGTAGGTATTGTAGGTTTGTGTTAGGTTAAAGGACAGGCACAGACGTTTAGTTGTGTTTTAGGGTTAGGGCCTAGGAGATGCACTGTGAGTGAGACAACTCACAACTGTACAACAAGACAAGACAAGAATGTGTGTGTGCGTGTTTTGTTTGAAATGTTAGAAACTGATTTCCTTTGTTTTATTTCAATGGTATAAAGTGTTGAATTCATTTTCAATAACAATGTGGCTTTTTATTCTGCTTCTGCTTCTTCAAAAAAAAAAAAACACTGGCATGTTTTAGATACTCGTGCGATTTCTTTTTTTTGTTTTGTTTTGTTTTTGTTTTGTTTTTTTTCCTGTGTGTGTTGTTGGATGGGACCTCACTGTACAGTCTTCACCGCAGACGAGTTAAACACTGGTTCAGCTCAGCAGGTTATAGAGCTGGGTCTGAATCACACTCAGTGAATAGTGATTAATGATAGTCCAGCCTGTGTGGCTAATACAACAACCCCCCACCCCACACACACCCTCACCCCCACCCCCACCTACACAGCTCTCTTCCACTATGAGTCTGTCATCACCCCTCTCTCTCTCTCTCTCTCTCTCTCTGTGTGTGTGTGTGTGTGTGTGCGCTTGGGTAGAGTAGGTATTGTAGGTTTGTGTTAGGTTAAAGGACAGGCACAGACGTTTAGTTGTGTTTTAGGGTTAGGGCCTAGGAGATGCACTGTGAGTGAGACAACTCACAACTGTACAACAAGACAAGACAAGAATGTGTGTGTGCGTGCGTGCGTGCGTGGGAGTGTGCGGACATGTTTTACACAGGCATTTATATAAGACAGTGAATGACATGTGGATTTGTGTGTGTTTGTGTTTGTGTGTTTGTGTATGTTTGTGTGTGTGTGTTTGTGTGTGTGTGTGTGTGCTTCTCTCTTCTCTCTTCCCTTCTTCATCCCACACGTAACATTTGAGCTGGCTCTTGCTCAAACGACACAAACGCAGAAACACAAACACAGTCGCACACACACACACACACACACATGCATTGCGCCTGTACTGTTGTGGTTAGAAGAGTGTGTAGATTGTATATTTAGTTTTGTATGTCCACTATCATCAATTTTTACACAAACTCTTTGATTGATTTATTTTTTTTATTGCATGACGTGCTCGTGTTTCTGGTGGTACCTATTTTGCTGCAACACCTGAGTTTTCCCTGAGTTACACCTTCTGGGCAACGTTTTCCAGCGGCCCCCTCCACCCTGGTAAGTGCACCACGGGGCCCAGGGCCCCCTCCCCAACCCCCCCGGCCCCTGCACAACCGCCAACAAGGACAATGCAGAGAAAGCTCTGAGGCGCAGGTCTTACTTTGGGGCTGGTGCACACGTATACACACAGTACTGGGTGGATGGTGTGCGTTGTTGTGTGGTCCACTGGTCTCCCTGCTGTGTATCTCACTTATGTATAAGTTCAGGGGTTTCTAAGCTACTAGTTGTGTTGTAAATACTACCTTGTCACTCAGTACCTCTGTACAATCTGTAAATAAGTAAAGGTTACATTTTTCTAATTGTCTGGGTCGTGCCTATCTGTCTGTCTGCCTGTCTGTCTGCCTGCCTGTCTATTTGCTGACTACTCTGAGGGTTTTTCAGGATTCTGGTGCAAAAGAGCGCTCTCTTCCTTACTCTCCATAGGCTTTCATAATGCAACCTTAGTGTGTGTGTGTGTGTGTGAGTGTGTGTGTGTGTGCGTGTGTGTGTGTGTGTGTGTGTGTTAGATCAGTGTTCTGGTAAAAAGCTTTATTTTTATGTTTTTTTCCCCCCTCAGGAGACGGGATGCTCTAATCTGGGCTGAAGTGGGACAAGGGAGAGGAGCAGAGAAGCACGTAAACAAAAAAAGACTCTCTCAGACACACACACACACACACACACACACACACACACACACACACACGCTACCAAGGCCTGTGGATCCAAACACCAGCTGTAGCCAGGAGGAGCAGGAGAGAGAAGACAGACATGAGACGAGTTCCCCCTGCAGTCGTCCACACTGCCATCAAAATGGCTTGCGTCACCAAAGACACCGCTGTGTGTGGCCTCCTCGGAGACGAGTTGTCAGGACCTCAGCGGCCTAATTCATCCAGACAGGATCCATACGCTGGCGTCTAATAGACAGGGGAGCAAAACACAATCAGACACAAACCTCTGCCTCTTATTTAATGAATGGAATTGAGCTGCTGCTCAGGTCAGGTTGTCGAGCGATTACTGAGACACAGAGGCGAGTGTGTGTCTGATGTTTCCCTGCAGTAACATTCAACACACAGCATAGTCATACATGCATGTTCGTTGTCATGCAGATACACAAACACACACACACACACACACACGGGATCGGGCGTTGTACCACATATAGCCACACTGTAGGGTTGTGAGATGAAGCAGATAAATGAAGATAATTAATTTCCTGGATTAAGAACGTCTCCATGTGAGGAGGCCTGCGGCCGGAGGAGATGATCAGATGAAACCAAGAGGAGGAAGACGGAGGGAGGGAGGGAGGGAGGAACACACGCTACCAAGGCCTGTGGATCCAAACACCAGCTGTAGCCAGGAGGAGCAGGAGAGAGAAGACAGACATGAGACGAGTTCCCCTGCAGTCGTCCACACTGCCATCAAAATGGCTTGCGTCACAAAAGACACTGCTGTGTGTGGCCTCCTCGGAGACGAGTTGTCAGGACCTCAGCGGCCTAATTCATCCAGACATGATCCATACGCTGGCGTCTAATGGACACAAACCTCTGCCTCTTATTTAATGAATAGAATTGAGCTGCTGCTCAGGTCAGGTTGTCGAGCGATTACTGAGACACAGAGGCGAGTGTGTGTCTGATGTTTCCCTGCAGTAACATTCAACACACAGCATAGTCATACATGCATGTTCGTTGTCATGCAGATACACACACACACACACACACACACACACGGGATCGGGCGTTGTACCACATATAGCCACACTGTAGGGTTGTGGGATGAAGCAGATAAATGAAGATAATTAATTTCCTGGATTAAGAATGTCTCCATGTGAGGAGGCCTGCGGCCGGAGGAGATGATCAGATGAAACCAAGAGGAGGGAGGGAGGGAGGAGAGCAGATGATGGAGGGCGATGAGGATGACAGGCCCCGCTGTAGGCTGACGCTGCTTCCCAAGACGCAAACATCCTCATTAACCAGTCGGCAGCCTACACAACTACACAACACAACACGTGTCTGTTTGCATGTGCGTTAAACTGTTGTAACAGTGTGTGTGTGTGTGTGTGAGAGATGGAGAGAGAGAGAGAGAGAAAGAGGTGGATGAAGAAGAAGAGGGGAGCGAGAGAGAGAGAGCAGCGTGTCAGCCTACACACTAAACAAACCCATGAAAATTCATAAGGACCTGGCAACGCCTACTCACAAATACTAAAAATACTGGAGTGAGTTGAGCCTAGTCAGAGGAGAGGAAAGGAGAGGACGGAGAGTGAGAGAGAGAGAGAGGGAGAGAGATGAATAGAAAGAAACGAGGGAGCAGCAGCAGAGGAGGAGGAAGAGAAGACGAGAAGAGGTGTAACATGAAGCGGGGAAGAGTGGAGCAGAAATCATAGTTACATCAACGCTGTTCGACTCGGAACAACTATTCACTGCACTCAGTGTGTGTGCGTGTGCGTGTGTGTGTGTGTGTGTGTGTGTGTGTGACTTCCTAATGAGGACAAAAACAAGGTCCCATAATGTAAACATTACATTTTAAGGTGACGACAAGTTGTACGGCTTTGGCAACTAATTTAAATTCTAATGAGTCCACAGGGAATTCATGTAAATAATGTCCTCTGTGACATGACTTTGAGAGAGTGTGTGTGTGTGTGTGTGTGTGTGTGTGTGTGTGTGTGTGTGTGTGTGTGTGCGTGGGGGCCTCGTTCATGCTGATTTGTTGGGAACTGATAGATTCACTGTCAGTCATCAATCCGGGGGGGGGGGGGGGTGGGGAGGACGAGCACTGTTGATTTTGCCTTCAGAGCTGATTTACAGTCATAGACATTTTGTTCTGGGCGTCAGGACGAGCGGCTCCTCTCACAGCAGCGATGCTGGACGCTTCAGGCTCTCGTGAGCATTGACAGATAGCGTTTGATTGACAGCACCACCCGATATACTGTACGTGTGTGTAGGCTGGGAGTTTTTTCTTTAATGCTCCTGATTGTTTACATGTGCGTATTAGCCATCGATCCAGCACTGTACCATGTGACGTCTAAATTAGACGAGAAGATCGATACCTCTCACACATGTCAAAGATACAGTATGTATGATGCTGCTTAGAGCAAAGGCTGAAAACTAATACAAACTAATACAGTGCGTTATTTTAAATATTTAACGCCATCGTTACCAAGTAAAAGTTATGGAGGTTTTAAACGAACGATAAATAATTAGCCCCAATAATACTGCAGTTAACAATAATGCATTCATAACAGTGGATGATATTTTCTGATGCCTCATTATCCCCTTGGGGATCAATTAATATTTTATCTTAGTCTGTCACAATAGATCAGAACTAAACTGTTGACGGTGTTTTTGTATCAGTAACTCAAGTGGTGTTCAAGCTTTCAAAGAAGAAATACAAGGAAATGTACTCAAATGGAGTACAAGTATCGCAATATTGTTCTAAAGTGCTTAGGTAAATGTATTTGTAGGATACTTTTCTTGTACAGATGTGATTGTCACATCAGGCTTTTCCAGTATTGTCAGTGTTACTTTATTTGGAGGGTTAGGTTTAGAACATCTGTATTTGTTGATGTTAATGCAACAAATCAAAAGAAGAAAAAATTGAAGTCAAATTTTATCCGTCATGTTTAAACTCTGTTTTTCCCACGAGTCCCTGGTGGCGCGTCTGTTTAACATCAGGGCTCAGTGGCTCCTTGCTGCTATGGCGGCGGTCCGGCCTTCGATAAACCATGACGGATGAGGTTTGATTGACACCACAGCCTCTGTCAGTCACCTCACTCTGAGCAACAAAAGAGACACAGCTTCTCTGGTAGAGCGCCATCAATCTCAGATATGCAGACAGTGCAGCCGTGTCACGCGCGAGGGATAACGACTCGTCCCTGTTTCACCTCTTCACTCTCTCTCTCTCGCGCCCTCACAAACACACAAATAGCCGTGCCAGGCTATGCTTAACGCCACTAGCTAATGCTAATCAGGGTGCTTCCAGGTGCAGAAATAAACGCGGGACATTTAGAGTAAATTTAGCTCTAATAACGTGGCTAATCGCACCATTAATGGTACATCCAGTCTGAGTCACGCGTACACCAGTGTACAGCATCGCTCTTATTCTAATGGAAGGTTTCCACCTGACTGCTGCTGGCTGACTATATACAGAGGGTTTGTGTCTCACAGGCGTCTCACCGTTTTGTTGTGTTTGGGGTTTTTTTGTTGCTGTTGTTGTCTATAAATGATGAGGCTCCAGGCAGGAGAGAGAGCAGCACAGCGCTCCCTGGGGGCAAAGTGCTCAGTGCCCGCTGGGCATCGTCCCTTCATCCACTCACCCCCAACCGTAAAGCCCCATGACGGACAAATGGGAACAGCTCGTGCGTGTGTGAGGCTAAAATGTAAGACTCGCATGTAAAGTCCTATTTTAATATTCACGGGCATCGTTGAGTTCTGTGCCTGTGTGTATTTTCTATCGATAATGTCGAGTGTGTAATATATTCCTCATTACGACATTCGTTTTAAATTGCGTCGCCTCACTCATTACTTCCTGCACACAGTAATTTGTTAGCTCTGCCTATAAATTAGCCCTGTTTTCAGCTGGCTTTGCATCATTGGTTTGTCAGTACTCAGCTGTGACCGTCAACAAAATGTTTGCTCTTCTCCTCTGTTTACAGAGTAAACACAAAGTTGTGGGAATCATTTGCAGCCCGGAGAAGGTAAATTATTCTTTCACTTTTCATTTTAGTGAACGGGGTGACGGCAAAAGCTTCACTTAGGCCTGTTTATTAGAATTAGTATTTCACTTTTTTGACATTGAGTAGGTTACTTTTACTTTTTAACTCTACTCTCGCCCAAATGTGTGAGAGTAGAAGTACTGTCAATATTATAACTTTAAACTGAAGACGAGTTCTAAAACTTCATTTTTAGAAAGCATCTTAGTTTTACAGTTTATTCACACAATGGGGAACCAAACGTTTACGTCTGCATCTCTGTCCAAGGTGCTGATTGTGGCGCTGTCAGCAGAGCAGGAGCTCTCCAAGGTATTTGCAGAGTTTCATGCAGCCTGTAATCTCTGCTGCCAACGTGAAGCCTGTGTTCTGTAATACTTCTCATAATAATCAAGTCAATACCTGTGACTTCCTGCGGGGGAGACGTACAGGGCGGATGCCTCGCTGCTTCTCTGCTGCGACCTGGACAGTGATGTGCCTGTTTGTGTTGGCTACCTGACTGAGTTCATCATTTGATTTCTCTTATA
>JAFBJQ010003734.1:263-70497 GCA_016785345.1 Trinectes maculatus
AGTCATGTTGTTAATGTGTTGTGTACACGTGGCATCCATTGCATTTCTGTCCATCCCTGGGAGTGGGATCCCTCACATGAGTGTCTCCTGGAGGTTTCTGCGTTTTTTCCCTCTGTTAAAAGGGTTTTTTTGGGCAGTTTTTCCTCACCCTTGTTGAGGGTGTAGGTCAGAGGATGTGGCAGAGGATGTGGCATCCATAGCACTTCTGTCCATCCCTGGGAGTGGGATCCCTCACATGAGTCTCTCCTGGAGGTTTTGGCTTTTTTTCCTCTGTTAAAAGGGTTTTTTTTGGCAGTTTTTCCTCACCCTTGTTGAGGGTGTAGGTCAGAGGATGTCATACCCTGTACTCTTTGTTAAAGCCCTATGAGGCAAATTGCAATTTGTGAATATGGGCTATACAAATAAAATTTGATTGATTTGATTGAAACAAAGTAAACCCAAAGCTGCCACTGTTATTATTCCATCCTTAAGCGCATGGTTTTCTATATGCAGGTATAATTAACAACACATCCATGTTCGTAATGCCCATGGGTCAAAATTGTAATAATAATAATAATAATAATAATAATAATAATGAGTACCGTAATTGTTTCATTTGTGATCACACTGATTCCATCATTCCCAATTATTGCAATTCACTGCATCGCCTGTAAGTGTCGCCAACGGACAAAACCTCAAAACATATTAGAAATGGGCGTACGCCAGGAAAGAAGCTGCCGTGGCGGTCCGCACATTTTCACGTTCATTTCACTCTTGATAAATCTGACCGTGAGCTTGAAAGAACGTTTTTGTGCGTACGCAACGTTGATACATGAGGCCCCTGGTGATTAAGCTCACTTTAAAATGAGCAGCGGCAGCCGGTAAGGAGATGCACACGGACACAGATGCGTTCGGGATTGTGGCGATACCGTAGGTTTATTCACTACACAGGGTCTATACGGTTGATATCAAAAATCTAAAGGAAATGCTCATTACACTCGTGATCTCAACCCCTACGGTGTGTCAAGAGGGACAAGGGGGACAAAAGGCAATTCACCATAATAAACTCTTATTTTAGCGTGGTGTTATAGCGACATCTGGTGGCACAATGTATGCACAATGGCACAATGAATGTATGGTCCGATTTACGTCGAAATTCGGTTACAACACATTCTCAGGAACGGATCTCCGACGTAACTTGAGGACCCCCTGTATTCCTTACCACACGGTAGTTTATGGACTGTTGCCTTTACTCTTGTTCCCTTAGTGTTTACTGACCTCATGTATATTCTCTCTCTATAGTTTTTTCCTGCCTCGCTGCTGTACTGAGAGACCAGCTCTGTCTCCTGAGTTTTGCTACCACGTTTCCGGGTTTTTTCACTCTACTGCTGTTGCTTCGCGTAGAGTCGCCTTTTCTTATTTGTATTTTTTGAACTCTCATTATTAAATCTTTTGATTTTGCCTTTACCCCGTCTCTGCATTATTGGGATCCTTTACCAGACCATAACAAAGATAACAATTGTGTGAATGCTTCCAGCATAAAAAATCTACATTAAAAATATGTGAAAAATAAATGTAATAAAATGTATTTTACAGTGAATACCGAATCAATACATTTTCGAACAACAGTTTGTCCAGGGGTAGGCAAACCTCCCTTGGATAAATATGCAAATATAAAACAATATTTTTTTTCTGAAATGAATCCCATCTTTTGGTAGTGACAAATTTTGGGAAATGAAAGTTATAACAAAATAGTTTGAAAATACAAATGAACATTGAGTGTTCCGTTACTTTATGTGTCCTTTAGCTATTGAAGGAATATTCAGGTTAATGTGTATTGTTGCACACTCGGACAAATCACTTCCAGGCGTGCATAGGTTTTTACGTCTTGTTTAATCCAACATGCTCACTTATCTCACAGGAATACAGACACGGTCAGTGGTATGTGTTCGCTCACTCCGGCGTTCTGTTTACACACTGTGTACGCGCCTTCCTGACCCTGAGGACCCCTACTTGGACCCCGGGCTGCCCACAGCGCCTGCACCCATCTCTCCTCTCTGTCCACGCCAACACATACACTCTCACTGCCACACTCATCCACACCATGAATCAAACAATGGCGACAAATGAAACAACAACAATAGGGAACAACAATCAAAATAAACAATAACAATAACTGCAGATAGGGGGTGCCCATGTTTCCTGAACAGCTGTACCCAAGGGTCCCACACTCTCCCCTACAAAAATAAATGTCGTCTCGACATCACGAGTCTCAGAGTCTCATGTCTTCAACAGGTGAGTTATAGCGGTATCTTCTAGGAGTCAGTCTTTAGAGATACGCTCTGTACAACCACAGTCTTTGACATGACACATATCTCCCCTTTTATGTCATGGGTCAGCAACAGACACCACTGGCCAGGTGATATCTGAAGTGCTACTCCGCCACTTATGCGGGATATGTATCTCTTGACTGAAAGGTTTGGCCCTATTCGTACCCCATAACCCCTTACACAGACCCACATGTACTGCTGTATGCCTCACATATGTGTTTCAGTATCTGTTATGTGTTAGTGGTTTGAACTCTGATATTTCACTTTTCAAACAACAACAATCACTGTACTATTATGCATGGATTTCCCATTTTACTTAAGCCTTAACTATGATCATGAACTCTTTTAAAGTGTCACAATAAATGAACTTAACATGTGAATATGAACTTGTGTGTTTGACTGTAAGAATCAATTGTTTCTGTGTGTTACTGATGGTTGACCTAATGTGTTGTATGTGAGTGTCTTGGGTGGATTTGAAAGAGCTTGTTCTCGAACTCCTTGCCCTGATCATGGTGTAGCTTGGCAGGAAATCCAAACTTCAGTACAAAGTCTCCAAAGATCTTTTCAGCTGCAGTTTTTGCTGACTTGTTGGTACATGCATATGCCTGGGCGAAGCGCGTGAAATGATCTATGATCACTAGGATGTACTCATATCCTCCTTTGCAACTTTCCAGATGCAGGTAATCTATTGACACCATCTCAAAGGGGTATGTTGTGACCACATTTACCAGCGGCGCTCTGGTCGGCTTGTTTGGCCGCTTCCGCTTCAGACAGCTACACACCTTGGTCACATAATGGTCCACGTCCCTCTGCATATGAGGCCCATAAAATCTGTCACGGATCAAACTGAGTGTCCTCTCCACTCCGAGGTGTCCCATTTCCTCATGCAGCTCCCGGTAGATCAGCTGATGGAACTTCTTTGGCAGCACCAGTTGAGCCCGAGCCACTGATTTCCTGTACAGGATACCATCTTCGTTGACATACAGCTTGTTTTTCTCCCTGAGTAGAACAGAGATGTCATCACGTCGGTCTCTTCCTCCCAGACGAGGCCACTGCCCTGTCATGACATAGTCTCTCACCTTTCCAATTACTGCATCCTCTTCTTGTGCTTTCTTTAGGGCCTCCGTGGAGATTTCTGCGACTGGAGATGTTACACGCTCCTGCTCTACATCAGCACATGCTGCAGCGATGGTGCTTGGACACAACCAGGGCTCACGTTCGTGGGACTCAAGCTGAAGTGCCTGTGTGACAGCTGTTATCACCTCTGGCTCTGTTTCCTGTGAGCACGTGCGTATGTACTGTTCCATGTCAAGTGGCATGCGTGACAAACCATCTGCATCTCCATTCACTTTTCCAGGCCGATACTTAATCGAGAAATTAAAGTCCGCCAGCTCAGCAATCCACCGGTGTGTTGTGGCGTTCAGTTTTGCTGTGGTTAATACATAGGTTAAAGGATTATTGTCGGTATAGACAGTGAAGGAGGGTGCATAGTAAAGGTAATCACGAAACCTTTCACAAATGGCCCACTTCATCGCTAAGAACTCCAACTTGCCCGAATGAAGGTGGTAATTCTTTTCAGGAGCAGTTAGTGTTCTTGACCCATAACCTATTACAACCAGCTTGCCTTGCTGTCTCTGGTACAGTACTGCACCCAGCCCCTCCTGCGAGGCATCGCAATGCAGCACAAATGGCTTCTCAAGGTCTGGATAGCCGAGGAGTGGTGGATGCAGCAGGTGCTCTAGCAGCTGACAGAGCACTTTCTGGTGTTGTTCGGTCCAGGTGATCGGTCGACTAGAAGGTAGCTGATCTGATTTCTTGTGTTTTCCCTTGTTCTTATTTACACCGGATCCTTGTGTTTTGCTCTGTGATGTGTTTTCAGTACATACTAACATGTACAGCGGCTTGGCCATGCGTGAAAAATTGGGAATATATTGCCGATAGTAGGATAGGAAGCCCAGCATTTTTCTCAGATCTCCCACAGTCTCAGGTTTGCGGTCCCTGATTGCTTGTACTGGCGCTATCTCAGCCGGATCCATGCAGTAGCCGTCTTTGGACACAATCTTTCCCAGGAACTTTACTCTGTCTTTAAACACATCACACTTTTTTGCTGTTAATTTGACTCCATGTGCTTGATAACGACGCAACACCTCTCTCATATCCAACAGATGGTCATCAAAAGTCTTACTGTGGACGAGGTTGTCATCCAGGTATGGCTGAGATATTTCATCGCGCAAACCTGTGAGGCACTCCTCCATGCTGCGCTGGAACTCCGCTGGGGCCGAGGACAGGCCAAAGGGGATCCTAACCCACTCGTACAAGCCCCAGGGTGTTATGAAGGCAGTAAGTGGTCTGCTGCTCTCCTCCACGAACCCCTGATGGTAGGCCTTGCCCTGGTCCAGTATTGAAAACCATGCACTGCCGGTCAAGCTGTTCAACATATCCTGGACTCGAGGGATGGGGTGGCGGTCAGGAATGGATTTCCGATTCAGCTCACGGTAATCTACACAAAGACGTAAACTCCCATCCTTCTTGCGCACACAGACTATAGGTGATGAGTATGGGGACCGGGATTTTCGAATCCATCCTCTATTCAGTAAGTCCTCCAAATACTGCTTCACCTCCTTGTGGAGTGGCTTGGGTACAGATGTGTAAGTGCGTCTCACTGGAGTTGTGTCACTCAGTCTGATTTTTAACTGCAAAGATGGAATGCAGCCCACATCATCCTCATCTTTTGAAAATGCTGCACATTCTTCTTTTAACATTTGTCTCACTTTCTCTTGCTGATCTGGTGTCAGGTGATCAACAGACACCGGGGGGTCCCATAAATCATGTGTGCAACCGTGTAACTGTCTATTTTCTTCTTTGTGTTTTTCAGGAGCACTGGCTGTGTCTGTTGACTTTCTACTCACATTGGACGTTTTGTCTATGCCCTCACTCACGCTGGCTGGTCTCACATCCACTGGGTAAATAGCCTTGACTTGCTGTAACTGTCCCAGCACTGTACGAGGGGTGAGAATGATGTCATGGTGACTCTCATTGGTGACAGGTATAGTTACCTTAGACCAGTTTCCCTTCTGCAGGCAGATGATGGTTTCCAGGATGTTCAAGCCCTCTGGCCACCTTGGCACCTCCTCTGGCTGGAAAAGAACTTCTTGCTTTGTGGACAGGGGACCTGTCCTCACACTGCACTTCACCTCCATAGTCTGTCCAGCAGGGATCACTGTCTTAAGTCTTCCTACTTTAACCACACCCTCTTCGTCAGTCTGCTCACTGTTCTGTACTATGCGTATTAACACATTTGCTCTTTTACAGTCAATAGAGAAAGCATCTCTTACTACAGCAGGTGTGACTTCTGGATGCTGCTTCATTCCATTCATCACCAGGTGCTCAATCACATTGTAGCCGATGATCGGTGGCTCTGCTACTCCTGGTTCATTAGAGACAAGCACTGGCACGAGCAGCTCTGGTTGTGGACTCTGGTTTGACCCAAGCTTGAACTTCATTTCAGCCCAGCCAGCAAATGGTATGAATGTTTGATTTGCTGCTTTTCCAACAAGCGTCTCTTCCTCACCCAGGAGTTCATTGAGGCTGCGTAGCTGGATGTGTGGGAGGCAGGATTTTCTCCATCTGTCGTTGATAATTGTGACCTGTGAGCCTGTGTCCCACAATGCTTGTGTTGCTACTCCCTCAAACAAGCAGTCCACCATACACTTCTTCCCGATGAGAGCTTTCAGCTTGGCTTGGCGATGTAACGAGAGATGACTAGCATAGGTAGCACCCACCATCTGTCCAGTCTTCTCACTTCCCTCACGTTCTGCCTCCAGCTGCCTGATTCTCTCACAGAGAAGCTCATGCACCTTGTCATCTGGTTCTTGTCAGTGGATGGGCTCGGGGTTGCGACAGTTTGGATTGTAGCTTTAATGTTGTCTGGTTTCACTGCTAACCTCTTTTGTTCCCTACAGCCCCTTGAGAAGTGCCCCGACTGTCCACATTTAAAACAGTGTTCACATTGGTCACTTGTTCCTTGCTCCTGACACGCTTTACACCCTCTCTTAACAGTCATTCTCATTTGGCGTGTGGGTCCTTGTGAGTTAGTCATGCTTTTTCTTAATTCAGCCATTTCTTCTCTTAGCTGCCTGACTATTTCATAGAGGTCTGAGTCTCTTGAACTGGCGACAGCAGGTGGCTTACGATTCTTAGCCTTCACAACTTCAGCTGACTGTTCTTGAACACCCACTCTGGCCTCGGCGGCACACAGGCTCTGCTGACTGGTCTGCATTTCTGTCTGTATTTCGTTTACTTTTGTGACTTTGCTGCTTGCGCTCTTTCGTTGCTTGGATTGTCGTTCTGATTCAACGCTAGCTGCATCATTCATTCTGTCGATGAGCATTTCATCTGTTACTTTCAGATCATCGAGATAGGGTTTTAGCTGGAACTTGATGTAGTCACTTAACAACCCAGTACTCACTGACCTCAAAAATTTCTTCTGGATGAGCTCTGGACTGTACTGTTCATCCGCCCCAACATCACTGGAAGCAAGCAAAAGTCTCTCTTTTAACTCGATTGCTCTAAAGAGGAAGTTTTGTGGGGACTCACGACTGTCTTGTGTTATGTTAAGTAGTCGGTGATACAGGTCTGTTGAACTGTCCTCTTTGAAATGTCCCTTTAATATAGCCTTCAACTGGGGGAGGGTTAAGTCTCTTTTTATCTCAAGCATGTCGCGTAGACTCAAACCTGGGCTGATCGACTTGATGACGGCCTCCATGACTTCAGCCTCACTGTGTCCTCTCATCAGGCCTCTGTCCATCTGATGCATCAGGTTTGTGTATGAGAGTTTGTCCTTTTGTCCCCTCTCCCCAATCTGACCACAGATCTTGAAATCCCTCCTTATGGTCACTTCTGGAAGCCGGTTCACAGCTGTAGGCATCACATTTTGTGTCACTGAAGCTTGACTTGGAGATGCACTATTCAGTCTTTGGCTCAGCCGTCTCACCTCATCTTGCAGAGCTTGGCTGCTGAGCTGAAGCTGTGAGTATTTTTCTTCTAAACTCATTTCTTCATCTGTTTTCTGACCAGTTTGTGCTGTGTTCTCTATGTTTTCTTCATTATCAGTGTTTTCAACATTTTCTATCACCTGATTGACTCGTTCCATCAATGTCCTTAGATAATGTACTGCAACATCCTGTTCTTCGTCATCAATCACACTGTCCATAGATTCTGTAATTAGTCTGATTAACGCTCGCCTTGTTGCGACTGTCCCGCTCTGGATTTTGTTTTCCACACATACCTTTTGGAGCTGGTTCAGTGGTAGAAGCCATAGTTTCTCCGACAGGGTCTCTGCCAACTCCTCCGGGTCTAACGTGTCCGACATGGCGGAGCTCCTGACGCTGCTCACACTCGCTATCGCTCCGGTAACCCAGCGCACTTCCTTGTCTCACGACGCGGCGTTAATCATCCCAGCGGTGCCTCCAATATTTGTTGCACACTCGGACAAATCACAGGCGTGCATAGGTTTTTACGTCTTGTTTAATCCAACGTGCTCACTTATTTCACAGGAATACAGACACGGTCAGTGGTATGTGTTCGCTCACTCCGGCGTTCTGTTTACACTCTGCGGGTACGCGCCTTCCCGACCCTGAGGACCCCTACTTGGACCCCGGGCTGCCCACCGCGCCTGCACCCATCTCTCCTCTCTGTCCACGCCAACACATACACTCTCACTGCCACACTCATCCACACCATGAATCAAACAATGGCGACAAATGAAACAACAACAATAGGGAACAACAATCAAAATAAACAATAACAATAACTGCAGATAGGGGGTGCCCATGTTTCCCGAAGAGCTGTACCCAAGGGTCCCACATTTACGTGCGCTAATATGTCCACGGTCAAATCACAAAGCGTGACAGCGTCTTTCAGCTTTCGCCATTAACACCAATAAGGACCCAACTTCACCTCTGACACCTCCGACACTCGTGCACATACTTTCCCCAATATCGCTCAGTCCGCTGTTTGTTGACAACTCGACGCTCGCTGCCGAACTTCCGCTGTTTTTGTCCATCAGATAGAGAGAAGAGCGAGCTGACGTTAGAAAATGTGCGGCGTAGTTGCGAAGTGCCATCTGGTGGTACTAATTAAGTATCGCAGGAAAAAAAACTGAAACTACAGTAATACTACCAGTTTAAATACATGATAAGACTGTTGTTAATGTGAACGCCTGGTGGACCACTGTATGAAGACTACACTGTTAAACTGATAACTGGCACCTGTAGTCAGTTATTTACCAGCAGTGGATCTTTTTCAAACAAACACTCAGTCCTTTTCATACAACAAAAGTAAATAAGTATTATTGATTACCCATAAACAATACGCACTATATGTACCACGTATGTCACCATTATCCATCTTTATCCATTCAACATTTTTGCCTCCACTCTTCACAATCACTCTCCAGCTATATTAAAGCCTGGTGCATCTTTCTTACATTCTTACTGTGAGTCCAGGGGGGGGGGGGGGGAAACAATAAATAGAGACCACTCAGTTTGAAAAAGCCATAATCTTCTTCCACACAGTCTTTTATTTGTAAATAATAAAAATGAACTCTTGAATATAAAACATACACATCAGTAGAGCCACATCTGTTATACAAACAAGAACTGTTGCAGTGAATACTTCGTCTTTCGTCTAGTATCGTGGTTTGGGAGTGGGGAGCCATGGGCTGTAAACAATCAGTATCCCTGGAGTAATACTGACAAAGGAAAAGGCAGTCGGCCACACCGCCAAGGGTTTCAACAGAAACATCCGCAAAAATATGTCTGCAAAATCAGATTTCCCATTGGTTTTAGAAGTCCAGTCCAAACCAATAGTTAGAAACAGGGAAAGGGAATTCAATAAGAAGAAATTAAACTTTGTTCGAATTGGTTCTGCTCGTTTTTCTTCAACTGGGACAAAAAATAAAGGCCTTTTAGCACTCCCCTGTGGCTCAGTGCCGCTCAGCAGCACGAGCACATCAACAAGACGCAAACTCCCCTCAACAAGACCAGGAATGTTTGTGTGTCAGCATCGATTTCATTTGTTCAACTCTTCATCTCAAGCCGCTCATCCTGATTTGTATGTACAAGGTGTGCATGTCTGCATGTGTGCGCGTATGTGTTGGTGACCGGTTTACAGTCAAATACACTGTGTTTATATTCATATATCTATATCTTTATCATTTCTGTCAAACTCATAATGATACTTCATATACATTTAGCTGTTATACACACATTCTCTAGCTCTGGCTCTAGCCCCAACTGTCTTAAACTACAGTTTAGACACCTACATCCTCAGGTATACCAGGGGCTCAAGTATGCTCAGTACTACAAAACAGCACTGTTGTTCAAAGGCTTCAAAGAAAAACTGAAACAAAATAATCTTTTTTTTTTCTGGAGACTTCCTAATATGGATATTTAGACCCAGAGTGGTAGGCGTGGCCTGGGTGGAGTCGTCTCCTACCCCACTGGTCCGCTCCTGTTAGGGGGCGGGGATGGCTTGGCTTTTCTCGGTTTGTATTCATATTCAGTACGAGCAAACTGTACAAGAACATGCAACATACAAGCTGGCCTAAAAGTATGTGGAACTAACACACATAGTCTAGTCTTTTTTCTGTTTTTGTTTTTTGAGAATTGTTTGTTAATTTGTCTCGTCTTCAATTTTACAAAAAACCATAGAGAACAAAACATAAAAAAGGGAAACAAACAAAACAAAACAAAAACGTGCATGCAGCTTGGGGCCAGAGCGGGGCATCCCCGAGTCATGCTGCTCCCTCCTGCAGGGGGAGTTTGAGGGCTTAGGAGGTGGGAGAGACGGCGTGAGGGTGAGGATTAGGTGAAAGGTGTTCGGGCGAACGTGAGCTGACCTTTAATGTCGGTCGTAGGCGCAACATCGCTCGAAAACCAAACATAGACGTATACAGAGGGAGTCTGCGCCTAATGGCACAGATTTAAACTCTACGCAAAAGTGAAACTTTTTAAAAATGATTTAAACTTAAAAAGAAAAACACAAACCGTTAATTTGGCCTCTATTGCTATCCTTTTTATTTTGGAAAAAGAGAAAACATTCCACTTCTCCAGATAAAGGAGTCAAGCGTTTCTTGTGCTTGCCTTCATATCTCACAACAAGGCTAAGAATGTGCACGTGAATGTGCGGCCTCTTGAAGGGGTTACCAAACTGTGCCAAACCTCTGCCCCTAGTGTTCATCCACAGCTATACTGTTACTATGGTAACAGTACAGTATGCAGGAAGCTGTTTGCTACTTCCTAACAGCTACACATTTGTTTTGACCCATCATCCCTGTGAGCTTGCAGTACGTTTTGCTCTGATTAGCTGGGGCAATACCAGGTGGAGGGATCTACTTGGATCAAGTGCTCTGATAGGGGCTGTGCAAAAAAAAAAGTAAGAACAAAACAAACAGAGAACAACAGAGAAAAGAGCATAAAGTTGGACAGGAACCTCTACTGCTGTGGGTCAGAGGGGAAAACAAAGAAAGTGTAGCTTTGGAAACAAATAGGTGTAAGGAGGAGGAAGGGGGAAGGTGTGAGACGTGATTGTCAGACTCCAGCTAAGCTTTGATTGGCTAGTTCTGTCTCTCCCTCTCTCTTTCTCTCTCTCTTTCTCATTCCCTGCCTCTCTGTCTGGCTTTTCACTGGTTGAGTGAGGGCTTCTTGCTGTCGTTCTCGGGGTGGGATCTGGCCCCCGAGACAGCTGTGGTCCAGTAGCTGTGGTCCATTATTTTGTCATTTAAGGGTTATTGGGGGTTTAGCAGTCGCTATCCGGTCACTAAGAGCGAATGCCTGGTGGTGGTCCTGAGCTGTCCAATGAAGTCTGAGATGCCAGTCGTGTGAGTGGAGCTAATGTAGGGTCCACCAGAGAAGATGGCGGAAAGAGTTTGTACCAGCCGATCACGGTGCTTGAGAGGTCCAGTTCCTCCAATAGGATCTGTGCTACACCCATGAAACATTTGTGGTCCAATCGTCCATAGTCGCCCCATACTATCACCTAGAAGAAGGAATGGTACAGATGGGTTAAACTACAAAAAAAAATTAAAATAATTTCTTAACGTATGACGGTCAGCCTAGTCCTTAGACCTCACAGCTGGAGAACCTGACCATCAAACCTATCCTCATTACAATTTTGCTATTTAACAGTTTTCTCTATTTAAATGTAAGTCTAATATAACCCTCATAAAAATAGCAAAAAAAGGTTTCTATTTCTTGGTTTATGGACATTAGAAAAAGGAGCAGGATTACCCCAACTCTACTGTCCCACACACACACCCATACATAAACCCACAAGCAGGTGATTACCTGAAGCACCTTGCCCTGAGGACTCTCGTCAAAGAGCAAGTGCTGCTGGTAGAGAGGCTCTAGAGTCTTTCGTGCAATCTTGGTTTTCTTTTTGGCTTTACAAGTTCCATTATCCAGCAGATACACCTTGACGTAGGGAGCTGGGAATGGAGGGGTGGGGTGAGGAGGGAGGACCAATGGAAGGTGGACAGTAAAGAGGAAATAAGGATTTGAAGGGACAAAGGGAGGAGAGAACAAGTAGGGAAAAGAGATTAAAAACTTCAGTTTGACTTTTAAGAGTAAATCAGCTGAGCCTTGTGTTCACATTGCGTCTTGACTTTTGTCTTTTGAATTTGACTTTCGAGAAGTTTTTCTGATTGAGGCGCGTTTGTGTTACCTGGGAGGGATTTGGAGCCTGGTTTGGGGGTAAGGCCTCGTGCCCTGATCACCTCCACTTCCAGCTGTCCTTTCTTATCCATCAGACCAATCTGGACATCACCTGTACATAGACAGGACAAAAATAATTTTAAATATTTCAGTAAATACACAAAACTGTTGTAGTCTGCACATGATGATGACAATACACCATAACATTTCAAATATATATTTTTTATGTGTACAAAATAAAAAATATGCAAAAGACTTTATCGAGCTAGTCCTCACCCATGGCAGGTGTTGCCAGTGTTTGCCGGCCTACCAACTGACCGGGGCCTAAACCATCCAGAAAGTCACTGAACTGACTGTCAGCACCCAACCGCATCCCTGAGAAGATCAGACTGACACACAGACAAAAATCTTTCATCCCTGATTTGGAAGATCACAGATATTCTGTACTGAAGCGTTTCAATCACATAAAAGTGTGATGTTCATTACCATAGAGCTGAGTCAGGTGTCATAGAACTGTAATAAATACTTTTTTTTAAGGTTTGATGTAGTTTTAAAATAGAGCTATCAATATCTCATCCTCTGCCGCTCTCCAGCTTTACTCTGCCTCACATGAATTACTCGACTTTACACAGGTGTAATATGCATAATGTAATTTAATCATAACGTAATTTAATTTTAATCTACCCATGACTTTATACAGAGTTTAGTGGTATAAAAGAATCTACAATCAAACACGTATCGTATATCTAGTTTTCCATTCTATATTTACTATGTATTTAAGTTTGAGTCTGTTTCATTGATTACAGGATGAAGGCATAATTATTGCAAAAATATCGGCATCAGCGGTATCACATTAATCTTTCCACACTGCGACGACCGCTCCTCCATGTATCACATAGTGGGATGATTTTCAAAATCCCAAACACAATCCAAGTCGCATGCATTAAATTGTGTGTGTAATTAGTTCTAGTGAGGACATACTTCCCCTCAGAGCTGTAGCTGTTCATGCTGCCATCAGTGGACTCCCTGCTGGCCTGACGGTTCATGGCAGACCCTCCCCGCGGATACTCCACCGCCATGCCCGTCTCAACACTCCTCTGGATGCTGCTGCTGCCGGCCTTGGCCACCTTCTTAGCTGCTAACGCCTCTGCGGCAGACACAGAGAAGAGGTGTTGAGTCTGTGGTCTCTGTCTGTGACATTTAAACCAATGCTGTTATCAGTTATCAGGCACTTGACTTCCAAAACTGGATTTGTGCTTGCACACAGTAGAACTTAAATACTTGGTTACAAGTTTTTGGATGATGAGCGGAGTCATATTTTCTGCATGAAGCCTGATAACAGACTGAGATCTACCACTCAGCGGGTTGTCCCATGCAATCTAATATCCCACAGTGACCTCACCAATAGCTTTACAGATGTGAACACATGAGGAAGGCAATACACTGCCAACCACAACAAACACATGCATGTCTACAACTTCCAAAATAAGGCAACCTAGGTATGACTCAGAAATCTTGGGTAAAAGTTAGTTACTGTAGGTGGTGAGGTCACTGAAGGGAGATCTGGATGAAAAGCTCATGGCTTGGTCAAACCAACCATACCTTTGATGTTCAGCAAGGGTGTAAAGGTAAAAGAAAGCTCAGAGGGCAGAGGAACTCATACAGTGTAAATCCAACTGTAAAGGAAGAGTTCAGCTTTTTTTTTTAAAGCCTCCAGTTTTTATAGTTAACACGATATCGACATTCAGATCGTGGGGTTAAGATGGTGTACAGAGAACAGTACCATTTTAACACAATCAAGCTGAACTCTCCCTTTAACACCATGGTGGTGGGTGAGGGTGAAGCAAGGAAGCGTGCCACAGACAGGTCAGGAAGGGCTGGAGGTGCTCGGGACCTTTGTCTTAACAAAACTACATTTCAACTTTTTTTTCATTCTCTCTTTCTGTGGTTTCCTGCAGTCTGCACTTGGGTCATTTAAAGGGAAATTCCGGTGTTTTCTACTTCTATTAAACAAAATTGTAAAGAAAGTGCGACAGTCCCAGAAATGTCTGCAAATGCTGGAAATGTGAGTGAGACAGAATGAGAGAGAGCAAGAGTTGGACAACGGTGTTTGGGTCTTAATGAAGCTATTATGGTGGACACTTCAGTGCAGAGAGAGGAGAGCTAGTTGTTGCATGGCTGTGATGCTCTGTGAACTGGCGCTGTTTGTATTATTCACCAATAATAACAACTGAGTGGACATTTCGGGGACTGTGGTACCCACTGACGTCGTTTCACAGCTGTCAGCGGCGCTGATCTACTGCACTTATTCCAAATGTGTCTTTCACTACCATACATCCACATTTACATAAACATAAGGCCCCAGCTGAAAAATACCAGAATCCACCTTTAAGAGTTTTTCCTCTTTATGTTTATATATATTAATCTTTCTTTCTTTCTTTCTTTCTTTCTTTGCTCTGTTTTGCGGGTGTGGCAGGGGGCGTGGTTTCAGGTGTGTGTGTGGTGGGGGGGCGTGTCTGGCTTCTCCATTGGAAGCAGACAAGGCACACCTGTCTCTAATCAACTCATCTCCTGCTCTATATAAGCCTGGTCTTTTCTCTGCATGGTTGCCAGATGATTCCATCCCTGCCTCACTGCTTATGCATCTTGTGTTTTGCGTTTCTGAACATTAAACTATAGTTTCACATGGACCTGCCTGACTCAGCATAACATGTTTATGATTGCTGAGTCCCGACGAGGGTGAACATCACCTGAAAAAACTATTACTTATAGTTTTTTTTCCCTTTGTAGCCCTGTCTCATCTACCTGTTCATTGTCTATTGCTTTACCTTTCTGTCTGTCCACAGCTTTACCCGCCGCTTCTGAAATAACACACACACAACAATAAAGCCAATAAACAACATCATCAGAAAACAACAGAAACAATGGATATGCCCGTAAACCTGTTAAATGTTAGTGACCAAGAGGTCCTCGTCAATCTGTATACAAAGTGTGTGTGTGTGTGTGTGTGTGTGTGCGTGTGTGTGTGTGTGTGTGTTCTAATTCTGACAGAATTTAAAAAATTATTTTTGTTTCAAGCTCGGTGGTCTCTTTGTAAAAATAGGTGAAACCACTGGTGAAACACACCGAAAACCTTCCATAAAACTTTTCAAACAGCTGTTGCTACACTAAAATGATTGTTAGAATGAAGTTGCTCTTTACACATAAAAAAAATCACACGTAAATAATGTAGAGGCTCTAACAAACAGTTAATAAAGCTTCAGCTTTACAGAAGAGACAATTTGTAATCAGCCTTTTCATGGTGTCCATCACCTGCCAAAGGCTGAGTGTCTGGCAGGCTGACAACACTATATCAACCAGGCTAGATGCTGTTCGAGGCAGCCTGTCTCCTTGGAACCACTATTTTCGTTTACAGTAATTAAACCTAAAATGAGTATGACGGAGATTCTGGAATGAAATGACACAACAACTTTCACTCACTGTCTATGGTTGACTGTGCAATGTGGTTTGATACAAGGAGGTTTTCTGTTTCTATGTTATATTTTGTTTATCTTTACAGTACTGTATATTATGCATCATCTTGCATTGTATGCAATGTTCAGAAGTGTATGTAAGGCTGAACTTTTATGATGCATTATTATGATGATTCCTCAGACCTGGAAAGTCTGCTCCCACCTGTTTGGCTGAGTTGTGAGGTACTCCGGCTGCGTCTGGATGGTAGGATGGCAACAACGCGTTGGCTGAGGCTTGAGCGCCGCTTCTTGATGCCGCTCCCCAGGCTCCCCAGGGCTGTGTCTGATTGGCTGCCATCGGCATGCTCCATGCCGTAGATCTCACCACTCACACTGGTGCTCTTCAAAATGTGGCGGCCCGTCGCGCGCATGGCCCGGCTGATCACCACAATTTATACAATTAATCACATGATTCAAGTCAAAACTCCGCTTAAGCTATTCACAGTGTTGTTCAATGGACAAAAAAATGACAAAGACTTCTGTGCATAACTGCCAAGTAACATTACATCAAATTCAACACATCAAATTCAGCCCCATTTGTCAGCTCATAATCAGCAAGGGGCCATTAGGGACCTATTCTACCCCGGGTCAGATTTCACATGGACAAAACCATGTTGATATGAAATAGTAATGCCTTTCCTGAAAGTAAACATGAGGATATGGTGTGTATCTCTGTGTGTGTGTGTGTGTGTACCTGAAGCGTCCCCGGGGTCTCTCTGACTGGATGGACATGTAGCTGGTGCTACTGATTCGAGAGGCACTGCTGGTTCGAGAGATGGCTGACACGTCGCTGACATCACTGTCTGAGGACTTATGGGAAACGTTTTCACTGCTCCTCCTCTGGTCCTTGTAGAGCTGCAGGAAAAACATCAAATGCCTCGTCGATTAAGTCAATTAAGTCGATTAATCGTCAATCCAAAAGCAATCCAGCACCAAACAGCAAAAGACAGTTACTGGCTACCTGGTGGATACAGCATGCTGAGAAAATGATTATGGCTGTTAGGGTTAGGGTGTAATTTAAAACATTTAAATATGATTTTCTTTTTATGCTAATCTACTATTTTTGTATATGAATGATACTTCTAAGCCAATCAACCAATTAAAGTGGCGCTATGTATAGCTATTTATAGGCCCCATATCAGTTGTCACAATACTGTATTTGTGAAGATGGCATTAAATGTTTTTATGTGACCTCATCCAGTCAATGCTGTATGCTTTAATGACAGATATTAAGTAGATGACATGTTAATTGTAACACCTGTATTATAAAACTATTTTTTTTAAACTGGTAATCGCACAGTAGTACAATGTAAGGATCACACAACCACTGTTAATTGTAATGACATTAGCAACATTATTCTGCCAGTATACACACACGTGCGTGTGTGTATACATATTTTGTTGGGTGTCTTAGTCTGTTTGTGCTGATGATATATACGCTCAGACTGAAATCATTTCACATTCAGTCAGATGGAGGACAGTGTAATGTGTCACAAAGGCAGGGTTGTCGTGAAATGTACTGTATTACAATTTCAGCTGATGGCTTGTAGACATGTTAAATTCAGGATATCAAACTGTCAGTTTTCTGTAAATTAGCGATTATGGATCATCCACATCTGTATTCGAACATCTTATGTGCATTCCTGAGTGACTGCCCATTTGGAACAGATTCATTTTGCAGGGTCGTACTCAGCAGTACTGTGGTGTAATTTATCATTTCCTTACACAATGCATGTAATTTGCTGCGATGCACCCCGGCAACGTTATGTCTCATTCTGTCTGGCTGGAAACCTCTGCACTGATTATGAGTTTGTGTTCATGTGAACTGTCGATGGCAAAATACAGAAGGAAACAAAGAAGAGAATGTCAAATAAAACAGTTAGGGCTGACCTCCCGCTTGTTCTTGAGGGCTCTATCCAGATCCTGTTGGCTGGAGGTGGCGGCAGCTGACACCCGGTTGGAATGAACCCTCATCTGGAGCTGACGAACACGCTCCTCTGCTACCAGGGCTAAAGACACACACACACACCCACACACACACACACACACCCACACACACATAAATTAAATACTATAACTGGGCCTGGCATACATTCCACTGTGACACACTTGTTTCATAACAGACAAAAACACTTTTTTGTGTCATACATGGAATGTTTGTGTGTGTTCCATAACAAATCATAATCACAATTTCTAAAAATGATCACAATATTTTACATTTTTACAAAAACACATTTGAAACTATGCGATACAACATTAAGGGCTACTGTTGCCCTTACTTCTATAAAAATGAGTAACAAACCAGAGGACACATTTGGTGTTTCAGCCTGGCAGGAATGGCAGATTAATCCCTCACACAGCCAGTGTGCCCTTATTGTAGCCTGGAGGGCAAATCAGCTGTTGTTAAGGATGCCACTGTGGATAATGTTTTGTTATGACAATTGAAATCTATGGGGAGTCTGATGGACCACTCAACTTCTGATCATCTTCCTGCTTCCCACACCACAAGTCCACAATTTAGATTATGATGTACAACAACATGTACAACATTACCCACAAACTACTGTCACATATGTAGCCTGTTAAACTTCCCAAACCAAGAATACTTTTGTTTTGCTTATTTAACACACACACACACACACACACTCTCACAGGTATATACCCATACCTTGTTCTACAGTGCTGCTCTTGGGGGGAAGCTGTGGGAGCTGCCTCACTCGGCGGGCTGAGGTGGACGTCACTGAGGTGGAAAAAGACGCACCACCTTGGAGGTGGCTCCTAACACAAAATAACATGACAAGAAAGAGGATGAAGACGAAGAAGAACACAACCGGTGGGTGGGAGAAATGGTAAGGGTGTGAAAGAAAATAGAGAAAAGAGGAGGGAAGAAAAACAAGAAAGAAAAGAACGGGAATAAAAAGGGAGAGAAAATGACATTGAAGTCAGTGTGTGTGTGTGTGTGTGTTTGCCAGAGTGTGTCACTCATTGGTCACTTTTTTTGTTACATTGGCAGAGTTAATTCAATGTGTGAGTGACAGCCCTCCACCAGTGGAACCTGTTGTCACTTCATATCTCCTCCTCTCTGGGGATGAGTAACATCGAAAGATAAAGCAAACACAATGTGGCTGTTGGAAAAGCATCAGTCGTGGACATGAAGGCGCAGCAACAACAATTTGGTGAACAATCAGAGGCAACAACATAGGCACAACACTAAGCAAAGAGAAGCTTGTTGAGGGTTTAAGAGACAGCGATACTGACACACAAATTCATTCTCTCTTATTCATTCAAAGATCTATCTATCTATCTATCTATCTATCTATCTATCTATCTATCTATCTATCTATCTATCTATCGACATATATATGTGTGTACACACACGCACGCACACACACACACACACACAAACACACACACACCTACACACACACACACACACACACACACACACACACACACACATATATATGTCTGTACAGATATTATTTTATATTTACTATATTATTATCATATATTACATTAATGGTTTAAAAGTAACCTTTATAGAAACATACACTGTATTAACTGCTATAAAAACACTTTTAACACCAGCATTTAACAACAGCCGTGTTAACATAACTCTCACATATCCACAATTACACAAACCAACAATGCTCTTTAAAAGTTTACATTTGTCCAAACACACATACTTTACAGTAATTACAAAACGACATAAAAGCAGTGGCATTGGAGACTCTTCTGTGGTTGACAGGTCGCACAAGAAACACGCAAGAAGCACTGTACGTAGAAGTGAGAGCAATCCTGGCCACCATGACAAGGGCATGTTTCATCTCATTATAGGCGTCTTCAAAAAGGCAAAAACCAAAAATCCAGTTGCGTTCGATTCAATCTCCTTGAAGATAACTATGACCTGGATGAATGAGAATATTCACAGACTTATCTCATTATAGGACAAACCCCTTACCAAGGGGCTGGAGTGGTGCCTTTTTTCTTTGGGAGCCCTTCAGTATAGACGTGGGCTTAATTCTACACACGAATGCACAGTCACAGTAGTTTCATACAAACCCAGAACCAAGCAACGTGACGCGAGAGCGGCAGCATGCAACAACAAGAAAAGGAAAGAGGGGGTGGAAGAAATATGTTGGAGGGGGGTAAAAGCGATGGAAAATGACAAAACGCAAAAAACATAAATAATCCAAAGGGAGCTGCGTTAAATATTCTAAAAAGCAAGTACAAGAATGTGCAAAATTTAAGGTTAGTCGAGGACCACTACCTGACAATTGAACTACATAATGAATGACATATATAAAGGATTTAAGAGAAAGCGTTGGCACAACTATCAGCTAATTTAGCAAATTATTGTTTCATCTTTCACTAAAGCCCAAAGGCCATTTCAGAAAAATATAAATTTACACTGGTTGTCTAATTTCAAGCTCTTCCTGTCAGTGACCTCATACGCTATGATTTGAGCCGGCGGTACACGCCTTACCTGCCACTGTCAGAGAGCTTCCTGCCAAGAGCCTGACATTCAGCTGTCTCCAAGGTCCGAGGCTGTCTGGAGGATGGTGGATGGGCGAAGGGAGCGATACGGAACAAAAAAAAAGATGGATGGAAGAGAGCATGATGGATGATTAATCATTTAGATTTAGAGGCGATCTGACTGTGTCAGGGGCTGGCGTTGGCCTTATAAGTTTATGATCTGGAAAACAGGAAATAGGAGGCATGCTGTGATGCATGGTATGATGGTGTTATGAATAAGGGATGTCACACAATCATGCTCCATCGGTAAGTGTGTGTGTGTGTGTGTTTGTGTGTGTGCATTTAGTGTGTTTCAAGTGTGTGCGCATGAGTGAGTGCACCATTTCTTTGTACTGAGGTGAATTAAAGTGTCTTGAGTTGGAAGGAGCATCCATATTCTCCATTCACGGACATGAAAATGACAGAGATGATTTACGCATCATCACAAACACGGACGCGCACGCAGATGTGCACACATGTGGGACGCGCGCACAGCAGTCACACTCTATCAGTGTTGAAAGCTTTGGAGAAAGCGGGACATGTCAGAGACCGAGGGGAGACATGAGCACACAGAAGCTGCAGATGTCGATTCCCTGAACAAAGTACAAGTGGTAAAGACTGCAGGAAGCGAACCAGGCAGCCAGGCAGGGTTTTCACACCATAACCCGTGCACGCTACCAACTTCACAAGAGCGCACAGTGGGCGATTGAAAACCCATGAAGGAAGGAAGGAAGGAAGGTAGAGAAGTGACGGGACCAGACAACAGCAATCACAACCAAACACCTGACACTGAAACTTGGCGTCAAACTACAAACCAGCAAAACACGGCCCACAGACCATAAGCCACACAAGCAGCTCTTTACACAATGCGAGTGACAAACGACGAAACAAAGCATAACACGTCCATGACTTGGAAACAAAAGAGACTTGTGTTACGACAAGTTCCACGTTGTACATTACAGTCACTCTGTCACACTGTGTCCGGCTCAATTTGGTGCATGATTCTATCTTGTATTTGTAAAACTTACTATACTACTATATACTCTCTCTCTCTCTATATATATATATATATATACATATATATATAGTAGTATAGTAAGTATATATATATATATATATATATACAGGTGGTCCTCGAGTTACGTCGGTCGCGAAGTACGTCGTTTTCGTGGTTACGACACATCTCCCGTGAACTTCCTTGTTTCGGCTTAAGCGGTTTGCCCCGTAAATACGTACAGACTTCAGCGGCAGCCGGTAAGGAGATGCACACGGACACAGATGTGTTCGGGATCGTGGCAATACCGTAGGTTTATTCACAACACAGGGTCTACACGGTTGATAACCGAAATCTAAAGGAAATTCTCATTACACTTGTGATCTCAACCCCTACGGTGTGTCAAGAGGGACAAAAAAGGCAATTCACCATAATAAACTCTTATTTTAGCGTGGTGTTATAGCGACATCTGGTGGCACAATGTATGCACAATGGCACAATGAATGTATGGTCCGACATTCTCAGGAACGGATCTCCGACGTAACTCGAGGACCCCCTGTATATATATATATATATATATATATATATATATATACTTCAGTTATAAGGAAGTTTAAGCAATTCATTGTGGGAAATATACTTTTACAGTGATTTTGATACCACTTATACGCGTCAATGAAATATGAAGATACTGACAGAGACAGAGCATAGCCTGATGCAAAGCAGTGAAAGAGGCATAAACAAGAAAAATATTCCTCCCTCACCTACATTTTAGTGAACCTGTACATGTGGACCTCACCAGATAAGCGTTTACATCCAGTTTCATGTCTTTAACACTGGTTAGTTCCTCTCTGAGATCTCAAAAAAACACAAGTTCTTCTTAATCATTCCAATAATTATTCCATTAACCTTTCCTTTCAGGTTCTGCGTCGCATCATCCCTACCTGCTGGTCAGCTGCTCATTCACGCTGCCAATCACTTGTTCCATCGCATCACAGAGGATCTACTGGATTCACATCTGAGCTCACTGTTATTTGTTCGAGACTTTTGCTTTGTGACATGGAGCATTGTTCTGCTGGAGGTTATAACACGGGGAACATTCCGATGTGATGTAAACATTAAATAAGATTGGCTGCCGCATTATTGGCTCATTGGATAATCATATAAAGAGCAGGATATAATTGTTCCTAATGCCCGGTGAATGCATTAAACCAGCACATATGAGCATAATATAGACATTCAAGCATATTTCCCACAATGTCTTACTGCTTCACTGAAGGAGCTCAAACCGGACTAACCCTTTTCCTCAGTGAAATTAGGGTCAATATTTGTTCCACGTGATACAAGATAAAGTCACATATTACACCGAAATCAGAACAGAGAGCTGGAAAAGTTTAGGTTGCAAAATGACCAAAGATTCACAAGGATGTCTGAACTCAAGACATTAGGGTTTGCTGTAATTACAAGGTCGAGCTTGACATCTGCCTGAAGCCAGACCCGAATGAACATGGAGTTCAGTCGGGTAAGAGAGAAATTGTATCCTCACATTACAAAAAGCAAACTTGGGAATTGATGCTATTGATAATACATCTATTATCATACTAAATTAAATTATTAAATGATCATTTAAAAAAAGGTTTTACAGTAATACGTCCAGACTATAGGGCACAAGTCAAGCTCTAAGAGGAAGCATCTGGGGGTCCACAAAAGGATACCTGTCATCTTCAGGGGAAGCATGTTGAATAAGAATCCTGGGACTTGCTGGGCGTCTCCGGGGCAGGGTACGCGACAAACACTTTCTATGTGTACACATACAAAATATATCAACCCAAATGATCAAATCAGCAGGATGTTACAAAATCCGGATGCCATGCTAGTCAATCCGTAGGCATGCATACAGTGACGACTGCCCACGTGACTCTACGTTCTGTCCAGTGAAACAAGCTGTTAAGAACCACACTGAAATATCACCTTATAGCAGGCTCTGTTTCGGTGTCCGTCACCTCCTGAGGGAAATATCTGGCTGTCTGAGAGTCTTGTGAATATGCATGGAAATCTTTTCTTTCTTTTTTGTTAGAATCAGGAATTACACTTAGCACTGTTCTGTCACTCTCATAGTTTCAGATTGTTGCCAGATTGAAACATCAAACATGAGCTACATGAAAATTATGACTGTCAAGCAGGAGACACTGAATGAGAACACTGTGGATTCTGTCATTGTGTATAGAGTTGTAACATCATAGGGTTATTATAGGGCTATTATAACAGAATGAATAAATACTCTTCCAACAACTCCTACAACATATACAGTATGTGTGTACCACCTGCTTTCCTGCATTATATTGTGATAATACAGTATGTGATCTGACCTTCATTTCAATTCCACGCAAATCTCAAGTATTGAAGATGCTTTGGGTATTAACACAACATTTCTGACCCAAGCCCATGAGCATGAGTACTATAAGAATAACTAGTAAGTATTCATGGGTGGGAATGAGAACATGTTGAACAACATCGCAGCTGGAGTGATCCTATTAACGGATGGTGACTAGCTGGAATCTAAACGTAATGAACTTAATTTAAAAATAATAAACACCACATATGAAAGTTAGTTGTTCTAGTGTAAGTCAATTAATTTTGCAACCTCAAAAGTGCTATGAATAATGGATGGATGGAATTTGCTATTAATGCACTTTTCCTCTCTCTCTCTCTGACTGTGCACTAAACAAAGTCCACTATGCAATTTGTTTCGTTTTTCTTTTCACCGTGTTTATGTGCCAAAAAAAACATCTTCAATTTCAACAAATGGGATTTTTGGATCCTTCAAAGCAAGATTTTTTTGTGCCACACAAGGCTATAAACGTTTCTGTGGTGCATGCACTCTCAATCGTGGCATGTTGATTGGGTGTTGTAGATAAGACAATTCAAGTTTTTTGAAATAGTGGGAAAACACTAGGTTGAATTGTTAAAGCAACCTAGTGTTTTCAAACAAATTCAAAACAAATTGAAAGTTTCATTTTAGTCACAGCTGGAGTTTTACATTGGACCTAAAATGGAAAAACTAGAAAACTTGAGAGTCTTGTCCTGTCCTCCCTATATATTTCCACAGAAACAGAACAAATCTTATTAGAATTTTCTTAGAACTTTATATCAAAATAAAAATCACCTGTAACATAATTATTCTTGTCTTTTATAAGCCCCAGGTAGTAGCTATAGGGACTTTATTGTATGGTCCCTTGTGGTTTTTACAAAAAATCCTAATAATAATAATTACAACAATAATAATAATAATAATAATAATAATAATAATAATAATAATAATAAAAAGCAGATCAGCATTGTATTGATTAAACATTTCACCAAGGTGAAAAGTAAGAAATGTATATAAGCACGTGTCTACTGAAAAATTGTTGCACGTTGCAACAATTTGAGCACAGGAACGAAGCAGAGTTACGGCACGAGCAGTGTACAGGAGGGGTGGGTGTAGGGGGTGGAGTGGAGAAGCTTAAATATCAGACAGTGCAGGACCATTCAGAGGGGAACTACACAGTACAAATACATCAGGGCTGCAGAGGGTGGTGGGTACAGAGGCTGGTACCTTTCAGTCTCTGATGAGGGGGCATGATTGTCTGGAGTCAGACAGTTGGCGCTAGCGCTCCTAACCCTGTCCAGAGAAGGCTGAAGATCACTAGAGGCACCACAGCACAACATGCCATCCAATGGAGGGAAAGGGGAAGGAAAGAACGAGGAGATGGGAGGAGAGGACAAAAAACAAACAGAAAGAAAAAACAATGAACAAACAGAAAAAAAAACAGTCCAATTATATTCCCCAAATCATAAATCTAGTCTAATCACTAAACCATGAGTGGCTGGCTGGTCTAAGAATGGGAATATACATGTATATATAAATTGATATGGTTGCCATGAAGATGGAGTATGATAAAAAGTTGTTTATGGAGAATTATGTAAAGGATGAAATGCTTGTTTTTTTTTTTCTAACTAGAGGTTTACACTCATTTTAGCTCTCATTACCATGTACGTGTATGTGTGCGTGTGTGTCTTACCCAAATGTCACCTCATCTCTGAACATTACAACTCGGTGTGTAGCCATGACTACTTGAGAATCCATGGCCGAGCTCATCTTTCGACATGCAGGCAGCGTGGAGCTAGTTACAAGATGAAAATTTCAAAGATAGCATGCGTTTGCAAAGGAAACCGAATGAAGGAAAGAAAGCTGCAACGGAAACTAATCTGCGAAGCCTCTGCTGCTGTGGAAAATACTCACATCGATGTCCACAGGCCTCTGATGATTGAAAGGTCGACTGACTCAATCGAGATGATAAATATGTACAGCTTTGCGGATATCCTAAATGCAATTTAATTACAACAATTGTTTCGCCGTTGGTTTAAAAAAAGCTCCGACGTAAGTGCTTTTAGTTTGTCTAACAGTGTTTGGAAACAGGGACCAACGGTGTGTTACTTCCTGCAGCAGGCAATCTAATAGCCACAGCAGGTGGTGCAAGTCACCAGGGTATGAGCCTTTATACTTCCTTAGAGAGACACACTGTTAATCAGAGTGCAACATTACTTAGATCTGTTGTGTTTTTTGAATCAAGACCAAACAATGTCACTAGGTATCACCACTTGGCAATATGAGGTAGCCGTAGAGTCTAAAATGGACATTTTTCCTACCTTCATGTGTATCTACCACTGATACATTAATTATTTCTTTGCTGGTTTACTGCTGAGGAACCTCATCATTCAAACTATAGCAGAAAATCACTATAATAATATAATAATGTATTGAAACAAATGATCAATTTTGAGCATAAAACAACAGTAGCTTGAATCTTCTGCTGAGCCATGTGTGTAAAATTTCTGCTGGTGTGAGATTTTTTTGCTGATGAATGGTAATTTAATTGTAGGAAGTGTGGCAAAAACATAACGGTGAAAAAGCCTTTTACCCACAGCTGTAGTTTTTGTAATGCAGAACAGTAACAAATGTCCTATGTTTCAATCTTAGAGATTATCTGAGGATATGACTCAAATGACCAGTAAATAAAATTTTGTGGCAACCAGCAGTGGGGCTTTTGTAATAACATGGCCGTAGATCCCACTAAAATGGACCCTCTCCCTGCGTAAACATTAAGGGCCCATTCTACGCTAATGAAAAGACAACAAGTCTTACTTCCAGGATATTATACACAAATACTAAAATGAATATTCAACACACTAAACTTTAAAGAAAAAAAAAGTGGGATCACAGAATGCTGAGAACAATTTGCTCATCAAAGGCATACGGAACCCATACTGTAACTGCAGCCTTACCTGTTTGTCTGTTTGTGGGAGCCGTTGAATAAAAGGGGCATCTTAGGTGGCAAAGTGTTACTGTGCTTTGTCGATTTCCTGATGTTAGCGAGCATGCAGCAAACAGAAAATGGAAGGAATAGGTGGAAGAGAAGAAAAAACTGTGGGAGTGTTTAAACAACAGAAAAAAAATCTGCTACTGGGTAAATAAATAAATAAATGCAACTTAAACAGTGATTTTATTCGCTGCACAGTATGTGATTTAGCTTTTTGGCAGATGCTATAAGTTAAGCAAAAACTAATTAATTTGGCACAGTATGTAATTGAATTTATTTTTACTGGAGAACATTTATTTTGAATTTACCTCTGATACTGCTTCTGATTATTGTACTTGCAAATCAGTGTTGCCTTGAATATTGTCGTCTCAACAAACAGTCCCTGCTTTGCAAAAATCACTGGATAAGCTTCTGTGACTCTGCAGTGTAAGCAAGTAGAACTTAAGCACAGGCTGTCGAGCATCGAAAGCCTCGTCTAATCGCAACTGACACCTTGAACAAAACAGTCCTCCCTCGCAAAAAGCAACGTTTATATTCCTACAAACAGAGTTTAATCGACCCATTAAGACTCGATCAGAGATGTATGACAGTTATCTGCTCTAAAGAGTGTCACTTACCTCCCTGGCTGTGTGCACAAAAAGCAATCTAAGACTCAAGAGGAAATGACGGCAGAACATGCCATGAACAAATGTGCAGTGTGTTGATATTTTTATCTGTATGAGGATGTAGGAACAGAGTGCAGAAACAAGACCCGTAAATTATTCTATTCACGTGTCAAAGTCTAACCCGAGTCTAATTTCCACAGTTTGAATGCAAGCACAGTCCTGCACTGTCCTCTTGTGGATCCGAGGCAGCAGTACAACTGAGATATGCTTTACATTATTCTGAAAGGAGAAAGTAGCAGTCTTCTTTGCTACTTCCCAATATATAATTTTAGCTGCCTTTGCTTTGTCCTGTTACTATTATGGATGGTATTTTTTATTACAGTACTGCTTTTACTTTAGATCTGTTTTGAAATAATGCTGCATAGAGAGACAATCAAGATAAAAGCACAGTTTAAATAATCTGACCCAGTGCCCAAATAATCTGACCCAGTGCCCACATCCAGAACCAAAACTTAAACAAAATGTCAGAATTGGCCATTTTACCTGGTGTGGAGGCACTCTGCACTTTTGCCTCGCATTGACTGGTGGATCATGATGATCTCACTGTTGTTACCATGGGGATGGATGACAAATGAGGAAATTAACAACAGTCAAAAAACCAGAAGAACAGCAGAAGAAGAGAGTGAATAGGAAAGGGAAGCTGTTGCTGATCGCTATACACACACAGACAGACACAAACACACACACTCACACACACACACACACACACACACACAACGCCACAGGTTTTTGTAACCAAAGCTCTTTTGTCCAAATGCTGCTTTAAAGCCACTTTCACGCTTATAAAATGAACACTGAAGTACAAGGCCTAAAGAAAGTCACTGAAAAACAAATTAAAGGTCGGAAAAACGAAATCAGAAGTTATTTTACGAACAAGCCAATTGATTGATAAACTCATGGTTTAGTAATGTCAATGACAAGCAATCACACTAAAAAGTAAAAACAAATCCGCGCAACAGCAGACACGCGTTTTGCACAAAAAATCCACTGCACACAGCAAAGTTAGACAGTGGCTTTTCCGACAAACGCTGGTGACATTTATTCTAATGAATGTATAGACATATCACAATCTGTGCTACTCCTCAGACACACACCTGTCGTCCAGGTATTCCTCCTCCTGGTGGCGACCTCTGGCAGCATCATAGTAGCGAGTCGGAGAACGGGAGCGACGACTAAGAGGAAGCTCATCATCCAAACTCCTGAAAGGAAAAAGGAAGGAAGGAAGGTGGGTATGAGAGAAGCCATGTCAGGTTAGTGGTCAGGCAGTGTTTCTTGGCAGGGCTGGCTTGGCTCAGCCAGTGAAAGCAGAGCTGGCAGGACAGTGTGTTCCACATCAGACAGACATTTCATTAGTAGATGGACTGTTTGCTGCCCACCAACAAACCCACTCTCATCCTGCCTCGCACTATCAGCAAGGATGCATTTCCTTCCTACAAATAACTGTTGTCTTCTCCTGAGGCTGATATTGTTCTTTTAAGAGCACTCATCATCAGTAGACATCACGCCATGCCAAACCACATCTATAGCTTCCACATTATTCTTTACATGCAACTGTGTCACAGAAGTGAGCAAAACATCTGAAAGACTATATTAACTAATATTTTGGCAAAAATATAATTATGCATGTTTTATCACCAGCTTTCAATGATTGGTACACACACACCATAAATGACCTCATGTCCCTTTAAAATAACTAAGTTGTTTCAAAGCAGTCCTCACCTCTGGGTGGGAACATTGGCTGGCCGCGACCGGATTCGCCCCTGCTCCTCGCGGTGTGGGGACACTGAGCGGGATCGAACGTGATGGGTGGACGGCCTCTGCTGCTCTGGCACCTCCAAAGTAGACGTGGGTTCCCGGTGCCTTTCCCTACCACGCCCATCTGCTGCTTGGTGGGAATGGCCATGCGTGTGCACACACAATTGTTAACCATCAAATCATCAAATATGTCAAACATAAAAAAACAACAACAATTTTATCATTTACAGAGTTCAATGAAGCCGAAATGGTGAGGCTGGGAGACAGATACTGTTAGGGTTAGGTCGTTTTTTTTCCTACATAGTAATAAAACCAACATTCCTACCTTCCCACATACAAACCATGCATAAAGAACTGACCAGCCATTAGGACAATGGACAGCTAACATGAGAGCATGGAACCTGACACCACTGAACATATTAAATAGCTACAACAGACCAATCTGCACATCAAGGCTGCAGCCAGATGTTTTCCATCATTTTTAGTTTAAAAATGTGATGTGGTAGAATTATCTCTGAGGATAAAAATAGAAATGAAAGACTGATCAGCCTTGGAGGGGTCTGGAGCAGGCTTTGTGCAGATTCCAAGGCCATCGGCTTCATTTCCAGGAGTAAAGCACCTCAAAGCACTGAGTGGGCCATTACCTATATTAATAAAAAAATCTACAAAGGGATTTTATTTATTACTACCATGCAAATAACTGAAAACAGGAGGTTGGCTAACAGACTGGATGTATTTTTACCCCTTGTTTATCCCCTCTGTCTCTCCTTTTAAATAATTAACAGTTACAACTTAGGTTTCTACAATTTTAGTTCATATTTTGTAACTAAGCCCTGTGAACTTACTGTACATATAGTACTTACTGTACAAATAATAATTAGATTTAGGCCAACTGAATGGCATATAATGTCATATCTTACAATGACACTTGTTGTATACTACACACACTGATGCTCAGCCTTGGAAATTAATGATAATAATTCAACATTTTCTTACATACTGATTTGTGATCAGCGAGCTGGATAACTACATCAGTTTCATATATATTATGCCATGTTTATCATCAGAGAAACGTCATCTGATTCTGATGATAGCGCAGATTTGATAACAAATCACCACCTTGTCCAGTCCAACCCAAACTCATACAGACACACCGACATGAACTTATACAGGTCTACACAGTCGCACACGAATAGACACACAGACAGCTGAGTGTTTCAGCATGCAACATGTTTTAGTCTTTTAGATGGAACATCTTTTAATTGAGACTTGTTGCACTGACTGAAGCATGGAGCCTGTTTGGTCTCTACCCCATAGCCACATTCTGTCTACACACATGACAGTGTTTCCCACGCACTTATTTATTTGTGGAGACTTTTTTTTTTATTCCAGGTCACGTTCTACATAATATATAGAGACTACATGGTCTTAATTAAGCATTACCATTTTCCAAATCTAAATGTTGTCACAACTAAAAAGGCTTGTGGCCATGTATGGAGAAAATTAAATGAAATTCGAGCTCAAATTTAATTTTAATCAACCTCCAGAGCGGCACCACAGATAAAGACACAAGCTCTGGGACACACTGCGTGAACACTTGGGAACAGTCCCCACCCACCTTTAGACACTACTGCTGTACCCTCATCAAATTCAGGCTCTGTAACACGCTGTGAACCTAAACGGTCACAGACACAGACACACAGACATAGGTATATACAGCACACGATACAAACATATACATACTCATGCATTCATCCAGACACAAACGCATTATAAGGGAAAGACAGGGATCTTTGTGTTTATATTGACGTACATGTTGTACTTCTTTTAGTGACAGTAAGCACGTAGGTAAGCATACATTCATACATACATACATACATATGTTTCTCTCGTATAAAGTGATGATAGCTAATGTGAAAAGTATACGAAATAAAATGCATCCACAGACACACATACACAATGAGACTTACGCTGCAGCTTCTTGCCAGGTGCGTCTGTGAGTGGATGACGACGGGGCAGGTATGGGGAGGGGCGGGGCAGTGGGATGGACGAGACATCGTGCGTTTGGAGCGGATACCAGTGAGGCTTGTCGTCTAGTAAGGCCGTCTCCAACTCTATCAAGATCTGTTCAGGTCATGACACACAGAGATGTGTTACACTGGAAACACTTAATTTTCCATAGTGGAGTAAATGGGGATTACCTCTCCCATAAAGATGCTGTCTTCCTCCGGTGACCTGGGCTGGTCCCACACAGTCAGCTCCAGCATGTGGTTGCGGAAATCCCTGCGATGGACATGAGGGTAGACAAACGTCTGGTTCCACTTGGGCTCACAGGTCTTCTTCACCGCTTTTGTCCTCCGTTTGCTCTTGTCACTGTGTCACACAAAACACGAAAATTCACCCAGTCAAGTTCTTACTTTCATAGTTTAAAAGAAAAAAGAATTTAAAGAAACCTAACGCCCACATAAAGCAAAATCACCAGCCTGTGTTCATCCAAACATATTCCACTCGTGTGACTTAAATTTACAAGTGACATTTAGCAGAGGGTCCTGTTTATGTGTCACATTTGTTCCAAAGCACCGGTGGCGTTGCTCTTACTTGCAGGTCCTCAAACGGCCAATAGATGGTGCTTCAAACTAAAGTTTGCACAATTTTCTTTTCAAGAGGGGGAAAACCCTTCACAAATTCCCACATCAGTTTGGGAACTCCGTCACTAACTGAGTGACGTATCTACTGCTTATCTACTGCTTAATAGAAATAATCAGGACTGTGACTGCTGCTTGATTGTCCCAGCCTCCCTGCTGCACATTTCCCCAGATTCTATGGCTCTAATAAATTAAAAATTATGTCAGTTTGCATTAAATTCAAGTTTTAGAAAGCCTGTTGGTGACGTAATAGGTAGAGCCCTTGACTAGTTATGCAGAATGGAGGTCTGCACTTCTACATCTACTCTATGCTTATGCCAGTGTCACCACCTAAATTCAAATTTAAAGCCATGTGCAAAGGTGTTTTATTGAATTTGTTATTCATGCTGATCTGTCTTCATGTGTAGGAAGGGGTGGGGGGGTGGGGGAGGTGGAGTACCTGCGGTCAGGAAGGAAGTACATTTTGACGTAAGGACTCCTGGGCCGTCCATCAGGCCGAAGCGGAAGCTCCGCAGCCTGCAGCACGTTGACTATCAGCTGGTGACCCACTTTGTCATACCAAAGCTTCACCTGAGTCAAAAAAGACACAAATCAGATGCTGCGTCTTTTAAAAAAAAAAAATACATCCATCAAGTGGCCACACTCACTGAGAGTTGCCCTGGCATTAACTGCGGAGCATCTCGGAGCATCCCGGGACTGGAGGGAGATATGACATTTAAGGACGGTCTCTCCATCTTCTGTGACTCAAAAGAACTGGAACCTGCTATGAAGCCCAAAAAGAAAAAAATAAATTGTGAGACCTCAAAAGGAAAAAGTTGATTCTATTTCAAGAGGGACAAATTTAGTTTAGTCTGAAAGAAGCGTGAGGTGGAAAATGTGAGAGATGCTGCGTCTTTTAAAAAAAAAAATACATCCATCAAGTGGCCACACTCACTGAGAGTTGCCCTGGCATTAACTGCGGAGCATCTCGGAGCATCCCGGGACTGGAGGGAGATAGGACATTTAAGGACGGTCTCTCCATCTTCTGTGACTCAAAAGAACTGGAACCTGCTATGAAGCCCAAAAAGAAAAAAATAAATTGTGAGACCTCAAAAGGAAAAAGTTGATTCTATTTCAAGAGGGACAAATTTAGTTTAGTCTGAAAGAAGCGTGAGGTGGAAAATGTGAGACAATGACCAAGGTTTGGGAGGAGTGGAAAGGTAATCTTGTGGGTGTATGTGTGTGTGTGTGTGTGTGTGTGTGTGTGTGTGTTCCTTCTAATGCAACATCCTGCATTTAGAGTTTACTAAGTTAGAAAGTGTCACATTAAGAAAGGAGCACAGACGACTCCACGGCTGCCCTGTCAGGATGACAAATTACCAAGTGTCTGTCCTACTTTCCCTCCAATAGGCTTTTGTTTAGAAGTTTACACTGTACCATATTTAAGATATTTAAGACCGAATGATCAAATATCCTAATGACTTCTGCGGAAACTAATTTTCTTACTTTTGACATTCATCACAGACATAAAACCTGTGTTCATATCCTGCTAAAATATGCCAGCGTGCTGTCCCAGAATATGGTATCTGTATGTGTTTTTTAACATCTAACATTATGTGGTCAAAACTATTACCTCATTCCTATAAATAAATCTTTCTCTAAAATGATGCAGAACAGGTAGTCGTATGATGTTTTTGGTGTCCATCATACTAACTATCAAATCTCATGTTTGGCAAATCCAACTTGGAACAAGTCAAATTTCATGACAAAAATGCAAAAATCCTCTTGGATCTATTTATTCTTTATGTGCTGTCACATTTTTGGTCACCATTTTGTGAAATACTGCATTTGGCTTCCTCTTGCGGTCCGATGGATCTTTTGATTAGCCTCAGAAAACCCTCAGAAATGATGCCGGTAATGAAATATAAAATTCATACACACAGAACAATAAAGGCTCTTTTTTGTCTGAATTTAAATTAACATTTGTCGCATTATGCATCAAACGTGCAAATGACTTGATTTAGTGTAAAATCAGATTTTAGCAGGTGTTCCTGAGTGGATAGTATGAATATGAACAAAGCACAGAAAGGAATGAAATACAGACAGGTGTCTGGATTAGTTTCCAATAGGTGATACCTACTAGATTCTAATGGAGGGTGGGACGTGTCGGGGATTCTTGGCATATCACTGTAAAAGAAGCAGCAAAGACATGTGTCAGTTACTTTTACTGACATCCCACAGCAGGAAATAAACTTTGTCGTTTTCTCAATGCACAGGCTTACATGCATATTAATGTAGTAGCACTTCACTGAAAGAAAGTTGCACTGGAATCAAGTTATTTTTGACTAAAATGTTACGTGGTCACAAAAAACGGAGCGCAGAAAAGAGAGGATGTGAGGACAACAAAGCTCTTTGGTTTGACTTCAGTGTTTCCCATACTCATTCAGCTGTTTCTGTCAGGTCAGTCATCATCATCTGAAATAATACTGGGCGTCCAGACCATAATTAAGGATCCAGAATCCACTGTGTAACATAAACAAAGCATGGTAATCTATGTAACGCTTATCAGTGTCAATTCCAAAGTCCAAATTTCAAGCACAGAAAAGTTCAGTATTTGAACTTTGCAATTCCGCAACAGGAGTTTGTCCTAATTTATACTTTCTGACTTTCTTTCCAAGAGTATGAAGCGTACATGACAGAGAGTCAGGATGTGGTTAGCCTAGCTTAAGGCTTAAGGCATTGGTCTTCAACCAGGGGTCCATGGGCCCCTTATATGCCGCACGAGGTATGCCATAATATTTCATCTGATTGAGTATTTTTTTTTTTTGGTTAATAATGTACAAAAAAATCTTAGACTAGAAAAACATAAATAAAACATGGCTAATTGTGGTGGCTGCCTATGAACGATAAAATAATAAATGCCCCAAATTGCTATTAATAATCAAAACAAATGTACTTATGCACTCCTGTTACTTATACTTCATAACTGTATTTGCACATTTGCAGGGGAGTGTAGCGTGTGTGTGTGTGTGAGGGGGGGTATGCATGTGTGTGTGTGTGTGTGTGTGTGTGTGGTGGGGGGGGTTGGGGTACAGGGGTCCATGCTCAGTGTCTTTCTCAGCCAAGGGGTCCTTAGACTGAAAAAGTTTGAAGACCTCTGACTTAAGGCTTGGAAGCGACACTAATTGCCCTCAAGCTCTGTACTTTATGTAAGAATGCAAGAATGATATTCAATTTTATATTTCACTACCTGGAAAAGAAAGTATATGTATGTTGAACTATTTTGATTTTTACAGTTCAACTTCTGGAATTTAATCAAAATCTTTAACTGATAAGTGTTTCATGGACCCTCAGCAGACTTGGAACCCATTCCAAAATAAACAAAAAACTGAAAGCATGTAAATTAAATTATATAAATTTTGCTTGCTTTTTAAATCCCAATGTCCCAACCTTTAAAGATCAATATAAGAGCAGATGGCATCTTTATTTAAGACTACTAGAGTTTACTTTGGGATCTTCAGACTTTACCAGGAGTAACACTGAGGAATGCTAGGTGCTGGGAAGCTTGCAAAAGCAATGCTATTTTGCATTGATGGACATTTCCTGTTGGCCATTTTGCATCAGTTCAACTCAACAGAAAGTTCTGTTGCATTTTATTGGAGGGAACAAATTTGAGCTCATTTCACAAAGCAAATATTTGCATCACTTGACTTGACTCCAGACTTAAGTAGGATTCAATTCATTTTTTTCTCAAATTTTCTTAGAGATGCAAAATGGCCCCAGCAAAATCAAAATAGTTTCCAAATGCAGGAGGAACAAGGGTTTGTGAATAAAATAGGCAGATTACTTACTGATATTTTCTACACACCCTTCGTGAGTGTTTGGAGAGAAATTAATATATTCAACAGTTTTTTTCATCAAAGAGCAAATGAGGTCAAATCTTAAAAAAGGCTGCAATACCTGGAAGTAACTGTGTGCCTTCCTATTAAATGCTGTTGTGTGTCAAGTATTAACCTCTTACAATGAGTTTATTTCCTTTGCAGCATTTTTTTCCTACTTATTATTTGGTACTCCACGGAAAAAATTATCTTTGAGTTTGAGTTTCCAGGATTAAACTACAGTGCAGTTTGACAGGACACTTGATAACTGATACTGAGAACCTGATCCTAGAACAGGGTCAATTCATGTAACATTGTGACTTTTTATTCACAATTTATTTTTTTTTTTTGTTTTCTAAACAGAATTTATTACTAATTATGGGGAACACAAACACTACAGCAACAAATTTAATAAAGTTAGAATTGTTGATGCATTATTCTCCATGCTAGTTGGACATGTGCAAAAGTACCAGTGTTACTTTTATTAAAAGAAAGCTCATTTGAAGAAATGATAAGCAGCCTTTCAGGATTAAATGGTTATTCTGGGCAGCAGGAAGGATGGACAGATTTTTAGATCTGGAGATGGTGAGATGATTTCAGACTCTTCCGTTTTCTATAGCAGTTTGTATAACAACACTCACTATTGAACATGTAAATTCAACAAGAATTTGCATTTAAATGTAGCGTTTTTTTAAAAAAAGAATGTATCAGTTTTTCATATGATTAGTAACAAATGGCATTGCTGATCAGGGAGCTTTCAAAGAAATAATTAGGAAAACATCTAAAATTACAGACCTGTAAAACAGTTGTCTTAGCAGAGGCTTTGAGTGGGGCTTCGAGTGTACAAACATCCCCTTATTTACCCACTCAGTACATGCATCATTTATCAAAGCATGCTTATATTTGATTCACTCTGAAGTAGTTTGAACCTACTTTCAAACCTAAATGTATGTAAAAACAAAATTACCATAATAACAATGAAGAGAGAATTTAATGATAGAGCGCATCATTAAAAACACAGTCAGGTAATACCATCAGTAAAACTATGTGGGGGTAAACCTGCATAAATAGATGCCTCTCTTTTCAGGGAATAAATGATACTTCCTTCTAACAATGTATTCTATCACTTCAAATTAACAGGTGCAAAAATAAATACACATATAATCCATTAACTAAGCTGTAAATTAAGTTTCCTTTACAGACTTAAGCACTTGAGCATAAATGACCCAGGTTGCATAATATTATGATTTAACTGTCATATTCCAAAATTATATATTTACCAAGTGCATACTACATTCAGAAAAAAAGTGCCCAACCTTGTCTTTGATAGTTTTTATATGTTTTTGGTCTTGGTCAATAATAATTCACCTCATAACATCCTGCAAATAAAGGCGAGTGCTTTTTTAAAGGGGATGTGGGAGATAAAATGAAAGTCTCCTGTTGCATAACTTGGCAGCTCACAGCAGTAGTAACAGCCGGGTGTTTTTCATATTTCGGATGGAGTCACGCAGTTGCAGCAGGAATACAAATAAATGTACCCATCATCTGTTTTTTCTAAAGTCAGCAAACTCTGAGTCAGAGCCTCGGTCAACACTGTGGCTATTAGTTCAGTTCAATGAAAGTTCAATGAAACTTATAGGGATACAAAATAAACTGCTTCATTTTTTCAAGTATTGTGGGTGACTGGCTTACCAAATAGGTCTTGATACCACCAACTCTACTTGAGGCTCAGCCTGAGACTCGAGGATGATGTTGTAAACTTCCTTCATCGTCGCCCCAGGTAACAGCTTCCCATTCCACTGTAAAACCTCATCCCCTGGAATCAGACATGGATTTGAATGGGCAGTTGCTTGTGATTGTGCTTTAACACAAGTAGCAACCATATAAATATTAACCATGGGGGGTTGGACAAGTCAGATTATTAGCAGTTTTTACTTAGAAAATATTGAAGATGACATCAATCCATGATTTTTTATTAGAGATTATCTCATGGAGAAAGGCCAAAACCACCAACTGGTTTTATATTATCATTGACTTCTGTTGTTCAAAGGTAGCTATAGTCCAGCACTGCTTACCCTACCTGAAATGCGTCAAAGACATTAAGGCTTTTCCTGTCTCTGTGAGGACCTGAAAACAGTGTGACCATTGTTATGGTTTAGCCTACCTGCTCTGAGATGTCCCACCACGTCAGCCAGGCTGCCCTTCTTTACTTTAGTGATGAAGGCACCTAATCTCCCTGACTCTGTTACTCTGCCTCCCACCACCTGGCAAGAGAGAGAGACAGGGATAATTAAAGTGATATTCATCGTAGGTAGGTAATTGACGATGACTGAATTCTGCACTTGTCTTGATTGTGATTTTTTTTTTTTTTACCTTTAATCCTAGCAGAGCACCGGCTTCCTTAGGCATTGCAGTGCTCCTCTTGCTGAGGGTGATTCGCCCAATTAAATGGTCCCCTTCCTTGGATGGCTGCCAGGTTACAGGATGCTGCAACGGGAGACAATAAAAGAAATGTTCAGCTGCACAGGCTGTTACTTGGGTCCATGGCATTGACATCCCTCTGCACAAGTAGGCAGCTGCATGGCAGTTCACATATGGCATGAGATATAGTCTCCAGACACCACTTCTGATCAGATCCCTCTTTTGCACCATATATTTACATAAAAACATTACTATTCACAAGGACCAAAAGGGTGTGTGCTAGTGTGCGTGTTTGGAAAAGAGAGAGAGATAATTGAAATAATAATTTCAATAACATTGAAATCTAAAATATTTCATTGGGAAAATGAAGCATGTCAGAGGATATTAGCTGAGCAGGCCAAGAATGTACTGCATGTGATGTCTAAACAGGGCCAGTGGAAAAATGTTAATGGCACAGCAAGTTAAAATGAATTAGACTTAAGTCAAGTGTGTTGTCCCTTTTGCCTGACACTGTGTGAGTATCCTTGACGAACTTTACTTTCACATAAACACAAACGTGGCTTTTACATCCTGATTTGAAAACAGCATGAAAAACATGAAATAGTGACTTACATGCCATACGGTGGGGTCATGTGGGTAGCATTCCCAGTCACCTGCGAGAGAGAATAGATCGGCTCAGACACAGTGGATGCAGCGGCAAAAACGAGTATCCCTTCAGATTCCATTCATTTACACACACACACACACACACACACACACACACACACACACACACACACGCACACACACACACAGAAGCCTCCAGCAGAAACTGTATACATACCAAATACCAACCTGAGGCCTCTTATACACAGCTAGGCCAAATTTGGGGTCTCTTCAGAAGGTATTTGTTTATAATGGAGAGGGGTTGAGTTTATTGAATAATCAGGCCTGAGCTAGAATTAGAAATGTATCACCTCAGCAGTGGGAAGCGGCTAAAAGTAGTCCATTGAGGCTGTGATGATACCAAAGGACAGCTAAGCCTTGGGTAACGGTTTAAGTCCCTCACAGATAGTTAGCTGTTGTGTGATGCGGCACAAAAAAAAGATAAATGATAATATCATACTGATGATTATTCTTAAACTGACATGTAACTATTAAACCAAACATCTATTATAAGTATGAGCGATGGAGAAAAGCAAAGCTGGTAAATTTTTCACTTCGAATCAGTTGATGCTTGTAGTTTTGTTTGCCTTGTAAAGATGTGGGATATTATAGACAATTAGAAAAAGCATTTGCCCAAAGACTCATTTGTACACACAGGCTGCAGGGAGGGTGACGACATGTGTGCAAGACTTCATCGACACTGTTTTGACACACAGAGTAAAACAGAGCCAAGAGTTGTTAAGTTCCGGGGGGCAATGAGGTCAATGTGTGACAACTTACAGTGACATTATGTAATCTTAAAGTTCTAATGGGGGACAACCAAGTGCTCAAACATGAACATTATTTTGTGTAGGAGGTAGGACACCTGGGTTAGAGTGTGTTCTTATGTTTGAAAGAAAAGAAAGATAAATGTCTTCAGGCCATGGCCTTATTTAGTGTAACCTGTTCTGCAGTTGTGTTTATACAGATTCAAAAATTTTAACGTAATGTTTACGTTTTTTTAATTTAATAATGAATTAATCAATAATTAATTTCAATCACATTACAATAACCACTGAATGATGAACTGATCCAAAAAGAGGAAAAACAGAGGATACACCAATGAGGTCCAAGGGTACTGGGATGCTGGCATGCATCTAGTCCAGACTAACAGCTGACCACTTCCATGTCAGTCTGCCTGGCTCATGTTTTCTCATCATACAGTAAACTGGACTCCAGCTGAGATGTAAAACTCAGCAAGACCAACAGTAACAGTGAATATTTCGTTGCCACAGTCATTTAAAGTATCACCTCAAGGACAAACCAGGTGAGATGCTGCTTTTGGATCGTGGGATGAAACAGCCCTCAAAGCCACATCTGTCACGTAGCATCAGAGAAACACATGGAGTTATGGGCAGAGAATCACCAGGCTCTTTGCTGACACTCGTCCAGACCAATGCAGATTTTAAGACAGTGATGCCTCATTTCCAAATGTGCTCAATAGGGTCGGGCCAATGGACAATACTTTTGTATGTTGTGATTGATGACAGACATCATAATGGGAAATCAACGTTGTGATACCACGCCACCCACCTCGCTAAGCACACACTAATTACAGTCTGCGTTGTTGTTAAACCTCGCAGAGATTTCCCTATCGCAGTTGTGAGCATAGAACCATTTACAATATCATACAGTCATTGCGAACTTGGCTCAGCCTATTTGAATTCTAGACAGGGAGTATAAAAACTAAATATAATTATTAGTCTGTCTGGACTTCCATCTTCCACTAATAATCATTCTGGATGTTCTACCATTTGGAACGGATATAACCCTAATGAATTAAAGTAGCCTAATTGAATTAATTAATTATTGTAATGACTACAGGAAATCGTGCCTGTTACAGTTCCTAATCTTTGAGGCTACAGGGCTATAGAAGCAGCGACCATTTAAACAGTCAGACTTCAACTTTGTTTCCGATAAATTCCTAACACTTCCCAAAGGGTTGCGTGCTGTGTATTGAACAGTTCGGAGAAGCAGGGCAAGATGGGTCATTTTTGTCAGGAAAAGAAAAACGAAGGTAGAAAACAGGGAGGTAAAAAATGTGCGCTGTACTCATTGTTCTGCATGTGACTATAGGCAGCGAGAGAAACACCCTCACCAGGATGAACCCTCACAGCCCCTGCTTTCTCTGGCTCTATGCTGCAATGTAAAAGCAACCCTACTCCCGTATTCTCATGTCTTCTTCACAAATCCTCCATTTAAGCGTCTGTTTTTTAGTGTTGCATTATGAGAAGAAGTTTGCCCAAAGCATTAAAGAATTAGTTCAATTTTCAGGTGTGCGCTGTTAGAATCGACTAGTGACACAAGAAAAAAGCATAGGTGTAGAAAAAAAGTGCACATGTGTGTTATGTTGTTTGTTCCCTTCTTTCCTATCAAAGGATGAGTTTGTCCTGATTGTGCGCACGATGCTATCATAATAGGATCTACTGTACTGTGACTGCATATTTCTGTGTGTGTGTGTGTGTGTGCGCGTACGTGCGTGCATGCATGCACAAACATATTTTCCTGAAGTGATCTTACAATGATTTACATGCCTGGACGCTTCTCGGCTGCCAGCAGCCACATCTTGGAACTGACCCGGTCTCAATCTCGAGCTAAAAAAGGAAGCAGCATCTCACTGCCACGCCGGTGTGTTTAAAACATGGGCTGACAGGACACTCTCCAACTAAGCCTCTACTTGATCACTCTGTCTGGTCCTGGTCCAGACTGGTGGCGCATGCACCTCCTTTTCCTTCACACCCTTTATCGACACTGGCTTCCAGTGAGAGTTCAGCCATAACGTAACATAAAAGCATGGATACAGTCAGACACACTGCACTTATTAAACACTGTTAAGGTTAGTAATATACATATTACAAAACAGTAGTCACATATACAACAGTTAGTAATTATATTAGTAATATGAGTCCAGTCCTTGTCCTATAGAGACTATCGAGCGTCTATTCCACTTTAAACATCAACAACTTCTTAGGCTTTTGATTCCCATATGATTCAGAATATTGTCGCAAATTATAATTTTTTTTTACAAATAATAACAATCACTGTGATACTGGGAAAGTAAAAAAAATTAATTGCTGTGAAATTTTTGTGAAAAACAGCAATGAGCCCTAGTGCCATGCCATGTTAGCAGTAAAGTGACCTGGACATGTCAGGGTTAGAGTGTAATCTGTAGTGGTTTTTTAAGCTTTAGGACACACTTGGCTATGTAAGGCCACACAAGGTCAACACTAGGATCAGCCAGGGTCAAACTGCTCCATTACACACACACACACACACACAGAATTGTGGTCCCTGTAGGTAAAGCTGAACATAATAAAATATGGCACAAAGACAATCAATCAGATACAGTGAAGAGCTCACACACGCTTGTTTACATGCACGCTGGTGTACAGTGTGGCTGTCTATTTTGACAGCACCCGGACAGGTCGATCCACCGACTGCACACTAAAGTTAGGAAATGAGCGGTCTGCTGTGTGGTGCTACTAAAACACTATGAAAAGGTAGAACATGCGGTGTTTCGCAGAATCAGCAGGTTATATGAGAACAGCCTTACCTCTTCTGATCACTGAACACAGAGTTAAAGCAGGGAGGAGCCTCCAAATCGATACAGTCTGAATGGAGAGAACCGTCTAAGACGACAAGACTCCCTGCACTACATTCACACCCAATACAGTGTGCTCGAGTGGGAGTGTTCAAACGCACAAACACACACCCAGTACAGCATGGAAACAATGCTGTGCTGCAAACCCAGCAATATAAAGTGTATTACAGCATAATTTCCATTAATTACTACTGTTACTTATCACAGTCAAGCGTTTATAAATGGCCTGAGTACTGTAAATTCTGCACTTTACTTCAGTGTTTATACAGTACTGTCATGTTTTTACTTTGGTACTCCATAATGAGCACAAGTATTATTGTGCTACCGATGTGCAGATGTTTTATTGCTCAAAAATGTTAATGTATACAATGTTATTGTAATGTATATGGTTGTTCATATTGGCAGGAAAATAAATAAATAAATATTTAAAATATATCAACAGGTACTATTTGTGTAGTTCTACTTATTACTAAATCCGTATCGAAGCATTTAAATCAATATCGAATCAATATCGAATCAAATTGTGACCCAAAGAATCGAAAGCGAATCGAATTGTGAGGTTCTTAACAATACGCAGCCCCAGCTGTCATCAAGTGTTTTCTTGGACTAAGCAGTGCTGAGACATAACCTTTGTCTCAGATTTTCTCAAAGCTGAGTTCGCCCCGTAACACTGCACGTGATGGATAGATGAACAAATGTCAATACTGTCAATACTCTCTCCCTGAAATCATTAAACCTTTAATGAAAGGAGTGATGGATATAGTGTCTAACCTCTCTCGCTGACGCTTTCAATCTCGGCATCCTCACAGCTGCTGTACTCCGGTGTAGTCCCTCCTTCCTCCTCTGAACTGCTGACACTTGTTTGTCTTTTGCCTCCGGCCCCCAGACCTCGTTTGGACTTGTAGGGCCTTGGTGGCGGTGGACGCAGAGATTCTGATTGGTCAGAGCTTAGCGAATCGTTGCGTAGCATGCTCTCAGCCTTCTCCCGTTTGTTCCGCCTCACTGCGGGTCCCTGACTAGGGGCTGTGCCAGGTACTGAACCAGCGGGCTCTCTGAGTTCAGGGGGAGGAGGGGCTTGTTGAGCAAGGGTGTGTTCATGTGGCCCACCAACCCCACCCACCGTCCTCTGACCCGGCCGAACACCATCCCCAAGCTCCCCTGCAATGCCCATACCACGACCCTGCATGGGCACAGGGTGTCCTCGGCCTCCAGGAGGGACCAGCCCTGCTTGGCAAGGGGCGGCACCACTGTGGTCCATAGGGCGGTTGCCCGCCTCCTCTGTCCGCCTTATTCCACCACTTCCGCTCACAGGATCATGCTCCAAAGAGCGTCCCTTTGTCAGCCGCCGGCTTTCCCTGCGCTCCCTGGACTCCCCCCGGAGGTCCCGGTCCATGGAGACTTGGGTCTGCAACCTGGGCTGGCCCTGCCGCTTCTCGCCCCGACCAGCTCCTCCACCTCCACGTCCATTTCTCCTGAGGGATAATCAGCAGAGAGGGAAAGAAAAAGAATAGGCAAGAGTTGTTGAAAAACAAGGTGTTGTGTTCCAGGCACACAGACTACTGGATCCTGTGTTTATATGCTTGGATAATTGCTACAGTAGGTTAGATTAAGTTCACCAGCTCCCCAAGCCGAGGTTAGTGCGGTGCAGTATCATCTCCTTTTAGATTTCACTGACCATGATCAGATCATTAGGATTGTGTTTATGTGTCACTGTAACTAGCTTCACTACTATTTGTCTGCATTTGGCAGGTAATATGACAGTTTATCCTACGTCACATTATCTTATGTCCTATTCAAGGTGAACAGTCACCACACCTTGAGTGAACATCCATACTGTGTGAAGGACAATGTGATGGGAACATTACCTGAACATATACAGGATCCCAGCAGATTAGCAATGGTTTCACAACATATTCAGAAATCTTCACTTTTGGCAACATACTGCTGTAGATTTCATATTAAATTGATGAAACTGTGATTGTTTTAGATTGAAAATAAACTTTTTATTTAATTTTTAAACGATCTCTATGGCGCTCCATATATAGTGGTCTGCTGTAATATTGTTACCTAATTCAATGCACATCGAAGATCAGTGGTCTAATGGCTGATATTCCTCTCATCTCTTATGTACAATTTCATTTTAACCTAACTAAAACACAGAAAATATTTAGGGATTTGGTTTTGCCTGTTGCGATCACCACATACAGTAACCTCTGTATCACATTTGAGTATTACACTTAAATTTATATATAAATGTCTATTACTGAATTGAATTATTTGTTCACATCTGTCAAGTGTGATGTCTCGTGTTAGCTTTTACAGCAGCAAATGTTGTACAATGTCGCTTCATCTCACGTGTCTCGTGGTGGTTCGCTACGTGACCGCGAGTCGATGCCAGGTGTGGTCCCGGGTGCGGTGGGTCGGTTGGGGTCTTGGTTTGCGGTTTTGGAGTCAGGAGGTGCTTGGGAGCGCGATCGGAGTTTCTTGTCCCCAGGTGTTTGGCACACAGACGGTTCACTGACAGCTGATCCGAGGCCAGCGGGCTTTCCAGATGGAGTAGTGAACCACTCTCCCGGCTTGGTGAGGATCTCCTGCTGCTTCCGGCAGTTATTACACACCCAGATCACCTGGGGAAAGATGGAGTATATATGTACACAGGCACAAAACACCTAGATTTTTAATATTACAGCTTCATCCACTCATTTGCCAAAAGGTTGTCATCACAAAGTTTCTGTACAAACAGATCAGATAATGTATGATGTACGTTTACATAACCTTGAAGATAAATTTTATGCAAATTGTACATTATCGCAATTTGTCTAACACTCAGAGATGCTACTCTCTGAGCAGCCAGCAAAAACTGTCCTTGCCATCCACTTATCTGAAGCCCTGCTTAAGTCATAGTGACTGTCAATCAGGAAATGGAACAATGTGCTTCCTAAAAAGCTGCACTGCTGCCAATAAGCTGTCCAAAAATGGCTTTTATGGAGGCTTTTTAAGATCAGCATCATGGCCGTTATACCAGGCAGCAGCTTGACTTCCACTGTGGGCTGCTCCTGGCCTTCAAATGAAGAACACAGAGCCAAGTGAGTCATAAATGGACCCTTAGCTCACTGCCAAAATAATAACCATTATCATCCTTCTCTCTGTTTGTTCAGTCACACATATGCACGCTAGCTATACATTGGCTGTGTTCACTCACACTACAGCTGATCGTGTCCAGTATATTGACGTTTTCTCCTCTCACATTAGATCTCATTCAATTCGATTATTGTGCAGACACACACTTGGTATGTGCGTACGTATGTATGTATTTATGTATGTATGTACAGTATGTATGTATGTGTGTATCTACTGTGTGTATGTATCTGGGTTGACAATATATTTTCTATATTATTTTCCTATTTATTTTTCTTTTTTAAAACAACTATTACTTCTTGAGCACAGCAGTGTTGAATGTCTTACTGAGGCATAAGAGCTAAAACAAAACAACCCATCATTTAGGAAACTTAATATAAAATACAGCATATGGAAAAGGAATATGTACTAAAGAGTTTACTTTCAAATACACAATGCATCGTGCACACTGGAAAGACTAGTGTGACAAGCACTAGCAAGTTGATTAATTTACCATGAAATCTGGAATAAATTAATGTCTATGTATTCGTATTCGTATTCGTATTCGTATTCGTATTCGTATATGTATATGTATATGTCATATCTGAAAATAAATGTTGATACTGGAAAAAAATGTGGTCACACAATATCTGAAACACCATAAAACACATCATCATCAAAGCCTGTTCTCGTACACGTCAGTTCATATCCATAACCGATGCAGGTCTACATCCCAGAATAGATGTGAGGATTCATCCAGAGCACGAACGGCTGCAGTGTGAACGCAGCCACAGTCAGTCGTGCCTTGTGATAGGAGTCAGAATGAGGAAGAGGGGATGGAGCGGAGGAAATGAGGCTGGGCAGGAAACAGAGACCGAGCGAAAGAATGGAGGAGGAGAGTGATGGGAGGTTAGAGTCAGTCCCTCTTCTCCAGCCACCAGGGTTCTCATTACTCCTGAATACTCCCCAATGACTCTTTAAAGAGAGCTAAAATAAAACACTCTGGCATCGGCCATCTCTCTCTCTCTCTCTCTCTCTCTCTCTCCCACCCTTTTTTCTCTATCTCCCCATTCTCTTCCTTCCTGTTGCTCTCTCACTCGCTCTCCTTCACTTCCATTTATCCCTCCTCCAGATTGCTTTTGATTAAAGCTACAAAAGACGAAGAGAAAACAGCTTTACACCAACGCAGCTATATTTATCCTGCCAAACACCCGGCACCACCAGGGAGAGTGAAATTGTGTGCTCAAACAACACACACACACACACACACACACACACACACACACACACACACACACACACACGCACACACAAAGAAAAACACTGCCTCGTGTGGGACATTATAGCTTTGCTGAGAACATCCACCAATCTGTGATTTTTCTGCAGCCAGCCATATGAGGTGGACGGCAGCCAGGTCGACCCTGTGCTGCTGATCCACTTGTAAATACAGGAACAGACAGGCAGTGGTGACAGCAGTCACAAATGAATTTAATGAACACCTAATGTATATTCTGGAAGTTTATTCTCATAAATTGCTAGTGTCACTGGAAAGGGGGATCTCAAAAATCCGTTCATAACTATTACCATAACACTGTCAGAAGTGTAAGTCTGGACAGATGAAGAAGTGTTATAAGCTCTGGTAAGCTTAGAAATAGCATTTTATATACATTATAAGTAGCATATAAATTATAATAAATTTTCCAGTTGCAGTTGTTGCCAGAACATTCCTAGAGATGGAACTTTGGATCTTTCCAACTACAAACCTGATATTTCATATTCATCCTTTAAAACCACATTCAGGCGATGGAGTAGACGTGCGTCGAGTCTCGCTCCCGCAACTACTGTCAATTTAACGTTTTAAGACCCCGAGAGTCACAACAAAGGGTACTATTCATCTCTTTTGACGGACATACTACCTAAATATGTCGACGTATGCGACCGGGATAGTGGGATTCATGTTGGGGTTCTCTTTTGGTCTTGTTCTCTTTTTTTTTTTTTGTGTACTTCACTCTAATGCAGACGCTTTCCAACACAATGTGTAACTGAGATTTTACTCTGTACTGTCTGCCAAAAGTCAATAAAGAAATTTGGAAAAAAAATAAAAATAAAAAAATAAAACCACATTCAATTTTGTTCAAGGTTATAAGGTTAATATTCTTCAACCCCCATTAAGTTTTTTTTCACTTTATTCACTTAACCTTTTGGACTAAACCATCAAGCCACTTATGCATAAAGTGGTCTAACAAAAATAAAAGTGACAAATAAATTAAATAAATATTTAGATATTTCTTATAGACACATATGTAATAAAGCTGTTATGGCCAAGCTGTAGCAGCTAACGTGCCTGTGCCTGAAAAATATGTTTAAAAAGTTTATTCTTCACCAAATCAGAAAATCTCTAATGCTTTATATAGCATTTGAATCCAATCTATTTTTTCATTAATTAAACAATGCAGATAATCTGCACATTACTTCATCCTTCAGAACGACTGATTATAACAATGACGATTAAATACACTGACAGGAGTTTTATTTACTCGCCAGCTATTATGATAAAATAAACCAGCATATTTTATGTTTGACATGCAAAATGTCAATACATGCGAAATAGAAAAAAATTTAACCAGCTGGCTACATGTGACATTTAAATACTGAATACACTTTGTAAACAATATGGTTCAAACTATTAAATATGTACTATATTATTGTCACCTGGTAGGAGCAGATAAATGTTGTTATGCAACACGCAAATATAGTATTATTACATTTTTTAGCTATATGTTATGTAGATAATGTGCCATTTTCCACATTCAGCAGATTCGGTGTAACATTGACTGCATCTAGCCATGAATGCAAGTGCAATAATTTCCTGTCCTTTTAGCTCTGCTTTGGTTTCTACAAACTCCTGAGGGTTAAAAAAAAATCATGGTGTTTAGCTGCTGAATGCTCCACTATGTTTACCAGCTGATCTCTTGCTTTATCATGCCAGAGTAGTCATGTACATGGGATTTATCAGAGCTTTTAACTGAAAACATCTGGCCATTAGGCCATAAAAAGAAAACAAGGTGCTTATCTGTGCATCATCTCAATGGTCTGTACGGTACTTTGTGTTTTGCCCGGTTTAGTTATCGTACTTGAATGAAGGTGATTACATCAAAAAATGTGCTTATTTATTGCATCACTTCATCATTTCGCCTTTTTCTGCAGGCATGACATGTCTCTGCATTACTTCTACTGTTAATCCACTCTATGTGTGGAATGTAGGACCACATACCAAGAAAGTAGCCAACGCTTAAATCAACCAAGCAAAGTCTTTTAGAGCATTCATTCCTCCATATCTGCAACAGTATTCACTCCCTGCTGGAGCCATTATTGCGTTTCACTTGAATATTGTGAGACTTTGTTAGAGTTTGTTGATAGTGCCGAACAAATGGACAGTGTTGGGGCGATGTGGAGTGATGAGCTGTTATTTTATGAGAGACTCACTTAATCCCATAGTAATCCCTATATTAGATCACACTGTGATGGTGAAACAAGCGCTGAGGAGGAGGAACCGTAGGCAGGCAGAGTTGCCTGATAGCTCGCTGGTGCACACACATGCACGTGTGTGCATGTACACACTGTACATATAAGGATGTACACACTGTACATATAAGCAGCCCCTGCATACTCACACAGAAACATACTCACAATCAAATATATGCACATGAGCAGCGATGCGGATACAAACGCCTGCTCTCATCCACACATGCACACAAACCGCAACAACAGCAGCAGTGGGTCATATGATCACAGGAAGACCCCCCTTGAGAAGAGTTTGTGAGTGAAGGAGAGAGACAGGAAGAAAAAATAGCTTCTCCACAGATGGAAACTAGGACACCAAACCCCTGTGTGTGTTTGTTTTGCATCCTACTGCATCTGCGTGTGTGTGCGCGTGTGTTTGTGTCAGTCGAGCAGCAGAAGCCTGTATCTGCGTGTGGTCGTGAGTGTGTGTGCTTGTGCGTGCGATACAGTGCAACTGAATGAATAATCCGGTGTGTATCTACACATTGAACAGTAGTTGAAACAGATTAAGTCTGCATGAGATAGAGAAGTTCAGCTGTGAATGCATTAGCTTGTCACTGGTGTATATTGTCCACTGTTTGCTACATGTTACACAGTAACCTAAAACACACCTAAAGTACAAACCTGTGCAGTGATCTCTGGTGCCAAGAAGCCACAACTACAGTAATGTTTGGCTGTTTTCATTATTACTGTATGTTGCCATACAGTAGTGGTGCAGTGAATAGCCTCACAGTGGGTCTTTCATGATGGAAACAACCACATCCATTATATTTTGCCTTTATTTTTTGCACAGTAGGATGATGTGCACATGCGTTGTCCGTCTTAATTACTAGTCTTTGGGTGAGACAAATCCCACATTTATCCTGGGGGGGAGGCGGGGTGGAACCAGGAAGTAGCATCAGCTAATGACAACATGACATATGGTACCGGCAGTGTGTGAGGCGGGCGTCTATAAATTCTGTCCTAAGGATGAAAGACTGCCACAAAGGAAATTTGTGTCCACAGCAAATAATGAGGTACTATATCAGCACAGCGCCCCACAGCAGAACATACATATCTATGCACACAAAGCTCATACACAATATGTGCATTTGCAGGTGCCCAGGTGCTTTTGTACCATAACACATGCACGAATATTGTACATAATAGGCAACACATATTTTCTACTATCCACACATATAGTTTACACACATACACTGGGGGCCATATATATTGTGAAATAGTTGATCTGTATTGTAAATAATTTACATTGGCTTGTTATAGTAAGAGAGGGTGAGGGCCAGAGCTGAGGACAGATATAACATGTAACACACATCCCTGACACAAATACACACCCATATCCACTATCAGCTGCTCAATGGGAGAACACATTTAGCTGAATCTCCTCCATCTTACACACACAACTACTGCTCTACTCTGTAAAACAATCTGACCTCACTCACACTGATCCTTATGAGATGCACTCTTGCTGACTGAGAATCATGGTGCTGCACTTCCCTTTTCTGCCACTAAATGTCTCTAGTTTGCAAAAATAACACCTGCGGAGGTCTATGTGAGTGAGTGACAGCTCCAGGTTAAGTGTCGTGACTGGAACTAGTTACAAGTGGAAAACTGTGGGAAAAAAGAGCTGCTCCGAACACACAGCATTAACGAGCTTGTTCTACAGCTCAGGTTGTACTGATTCAAAAAACAATATAAATCGGTTTCATCAGATGCAAGCAGGACGAATAACTGTAAAACGTAATGTAATTCAAATTAATATACATGTTTCTGTCACAATCATCATTTTAATAAAGTGTTCAAAGAGAAAGCAATTGACAAAACACCTTTGCAAACATGCAAAGGTGATTTGTCAATTAGTTTTTATATGAGATTTCCAATTTTACAGTTTTTGGGGACACAAAAACTAAATAAAATAAATGATGTTTACTGATGGACACTGACAACATTATCTTCTGCACCGTTCTGCACGTTCAGATCTTTTAGTCACAAGACTCACTTTGGTTACTACTTTACCTTTAACTTTATGTAACGTGTGAATGCCAGATACACCCCCAGTTTACAGGTGAAAGGTCATGCTTATACACAAGTCTGAGTACTCTCTCCCTATATAAACGCTGAGCAATGAGGGAGGGACCAAGAATTCATGATCATTTAATGGATCTACTGTATTTTCATACGCATGTGCATGTCCTATTCTTTATTTTGAACTGCAGTCTGTACTTATATGTGCAGACGTACAGTGAGAATATATTCTGTGTGTGTGTGTGTATGTGTGAGAGCGAGAGCTTTCATCAGCAGAGCGATGGCCCCCTTAAGACTAGTCAATGAGAGACAGACGTTGAGAGGGACGCAGCTAGCGAGACTGGCGATCAATAGTAATCATGAGGCGCTGTGGCATTAACAGCAGATGACACATCGCTCCGGCTTTTCCATGGCGGTGCGGCCTGACACAAAGCAGCGCAAAGCCATAATTCCTTGTATGCTTCGATCAATACATATACATTTGCACAAGTATCGGGCACATAGTAAGATTATTCTTTTCAGGTATATTTTGCCTTTGGTTGATAACCCGTTCCTCTCAGAGGCCAACGTTTTCAGTCAAAGTGTCGTGGCCAAATTCTGCACTCGAGTGTGGCACTCTGGCTCTGTCACATATATGAATGAGTGCACGTAGAGTCTCTTTTTAACGTAATAGAGGAGGAGTTACTGGTGTTGATCTGATTACACAGACTGTTCTGACAGTAGGTCATGATTTCGCAGCATATGATTGACAATATGGTAATTGCACTTGCTGTGGGTGAGGAGAAAAAAAAATTCAAACCAAACCAAGGTGCTGTTTTCCTGCTTACATAACTACAACATCTGGCTACAGCTACGGCACACAGAGATAACTATTATGATAAGTGACTATGACGTGTGAACGTATTATCACTGCTATGTAAGCTGCAATGATAAAATTAAAAAAAAGACAATTTTACACATTGTTAAGCCCTATGAGGCAAACCGTGATTGGTGAATATGGGCTTTACAAATACAATTTCATGTGATTTGAGTTGTTTTAGTGAGCATGTGTGTGAGAGTGGGAGTGCAGGAAACACACAAAACTCCTGTCTAGTCTCCTGTGAGAGGAGGATTCAAGCCTTCAAAAATGGCTCTTTCCACACACACAGACACGCTCGCACGCATGCACGCACGTACGCACGCACACCTTGACCATCACTGCAGATAATGAGCACTGAATATCATTTGCATGCCTGCAACACACACAGTGCATCATTACTCCTTTGAAAACCTTTACATCTACATCTCTAACAATGAACCATCTACTTTTCCCTTCTACAAATAGCCATGACAAAAAAAACACTCACCGCACTACAACAAAAATATGGGCAAACTATAAGATATCCTTTTATAAAATGTGCTGCCAAATATCAGACTAAATAAATTAGCCACATTTTACAGGTGAGCAGCTAATGAGGGTGTGAACTCAAAGATGAAGAAAATCCAGTCTGAAAACGCAGCGAATCAAAAGCAGTAAAAGTGCTCTGATTGACTGCATACCATTTATGACCAGAAATACTCCTGCCAACACTATCACTTTAACTTTGAATGTTTAGTTTGAGTGGAGCAGAAAAAGCAGGCCGAGCAACTTTGCACTTTTGCACCACTTCGCCAAGCAAGATTAATCAATCCCCAAGTAATTAAATGAATCCATGTCAAGCAGTAATTCAAAGCCAGTAGGCTGTCCAGCTTTACAGTCAGTGGTACATAAGGGCTCCAGTCTGCCAAAACCTTCTTCTTCAGAGCCAGTGATTATTGTACCAAGCTTGAGCAAGGACTGCGTTGTGCAGGACACCAAAGCACTGTTGGACCGCGATGTTCAAACCCAGCCAAGAAACATCGGAGTGCCAATTTGGCAGCTGCCCTGAGGGCACGCAGCAAAGGCCAAGTAAGGTTCTAAACCTGACACAACGGGGGAGGCGTTAAATTCATGTCCATCACAACTCTCGGATCACATGATTGGCTTTGCTTTCCTCTTCTTTAACCAGGCGAGATGGCCTTAACCTCCTGGGACCCGGACCATTAACTTTTGTCAACTTAAAATATGTACATTTTCATGCACATATTTTAAGTTGAGTTAAAAAAAACTCAATTAAATCCTGCAGTCATCACACAGGACATCCTGGGCTTTCTGGGGATATGTCATGTGACAGGCTGGCAAGCTGGTAAATCCCTTTTTAAAATAAATAAATCAACGAATTCATAAAATAGTAATAGGTAATAAAATAACAAAAAATAAATTTAAAAAGTCTAAATTGTGAGATTTGCTTCTTTGACCCCAAGGAGGTTTGAAATTAGAAAGAAAAAAAAATGGATATCAGTTATTTTACGTGGGTCGCAGGAGGATAAGAAAGGTGTGCTTCATAAAAATGCACTCTTGCACCACATGTGACGACTCTGGCTATATCTGTGTCATGAAAAGAGGAGATGTGTCCAAGCACAATGTACAAATAATCAAATAAGAATGGGGTCATGTCATGATAGTCGTTTAATAAATGTAGCTCAGGCAAACCAAATGAATCAAAATGATTTTGTATAGCTATGTTTCCCTATTGCTTTGAACCCATTATGATGGATGTGCAGGCAGAATAATGTAGAAAAAAAAAAAAGAAAGCACGGCACTCACCACTTTGTCCTGCTGCAGCCCAGTCAGCCATCCATGAAAAATGAAAAGAAAGACAGAGACAATTTGAGCAGAGATGGTATGTGAAAACGTGATCAATGATCCTTCACGCCTACCATGGCCATGGCCAGAATCTAATACTAATACTAATACTAATACTAACACTAATACTAATACTATGTACATTTGAATCCTAATAATATGACATGATACTGAAGAGATGATACATGTTGAAATGTCGTGACAACTCTGTAAACCTAAACACCAGAAAAGGCAAGTAAAAGTACCTGCTCCTGGTAAAAGAGCTTCGACACATGACAGAATCTAAACAGTAACTGGCTTCATCCACACTGATACCACTAAGTAACACAAAGTTTTGGAACTGCCTTGTTTTACTTTGAAAACGCTGAGCCAGCATTTCTGTCTGGACAGGCAGGAATGGAGACTCGTGGAATAAACAGCAGACGTCAGTGTTTGCTTCCTGACTGGGAACAGTCAAGACATATCAGACTTTAATTCCATCTAAAACCACAACCTGTTGTTTTCACACAACTACTGGCTGCAGCTCCAAACTTGGCTCAGTGCACAAACATGAGACGACAAATAGTTTTCTCGTCTAACTTTCAAATCAACGTATTTTGTGATGCTTTAATGTCTTTTTTTCTTTTCAATAGGTCTTAAAATGTCCCAGTTACTGCTCTAAACTGATCATATGATCATAAAAGGCAACTACTTCTATAAATTAGTAAACAAAGACTTATGTTACTGGCACTTAATTATACTTTATTATGTAAAATAATTTGATTAAAACTTGCGCTTTTAATGTGAAGGATGTATTTAGTGTGTGTGTCTATATTCACTCTTCAAAGACCTTCTCCCACTGTATGTGAGTGTCACCAACACTAATACACCACACAGGACCCCCCAGCTGAACTGTCCCCATGTAAGCCAGTGACTAATTAGGATGTACTTCAGAGAGGGAGAGAGAGTGCATGTGCGTTTGTGAGGTCATTAAATGACAGCAGTGATGGAGGTTAGAGGAAAGGACTGGGAGCAAGCATGTCACTAATTTCAGTGGGAGACTTTCCTGCACATGGACACATGGACACACACATGCATGCACGTGCACACACTCTCTCTCTCTCTCTCTCTCTCTCTCTCACACACACACACACACACACACCCTGCTGTGTGTTTATAGGGCACCTCCGGACCCCTGGGAGCCGAGACAGAGTAGGAGACCACCCCCTCTGTTGACAGCTCAGTCTAATGCCCAATTAACCTTTACTAGCTCCTTCCTGGGTCTCTCTCGCTCTCCCTCTCTCTCTATCACACACATGCACATTTTTTGTACATGGGTGGATGTAGAACACTCACGTATCTAATATAGAGTGCACATGATTATACAGCCAAAGCATACTATACAGACACATGAACCATGACACACACACACGCCACGGTTCATCACCTACATTTAAGTTTCAACACCTGAGGCCTGATCAGACCCACAACACCTACCTATGCTTTTGTGAACAGCTGCATGTGCATTAAAGAGGTTATTATATTGCAGCATAAGCCAGTATTTGGGTGAAATTATGCATTTATTTGGTATTACATATTTTCTTATTTATTTCTGTATGTAGATGTTAATGAGATGGCCTTTATATTTGCCACAATTATCAGCTAATCTAGTGAGCGACTGTGCTTTACAATCACTGAACTGCAGCCAACAGCATGAGCGGGGCGGTTTGCAACGCGCGTGTGTGTGTGTGAGTAGTGATTGACAGATGTCAGACACTCCGTCAGTCGCTCCTCTGGCTCTGATTGGTTGTTTTGTGTCGGGCACAGTGGATTCTTGCAAATCACAGTAGGAGCAGTAGGTGGGATCAATGGAACTGTTTTTTTAATCACAGATTACATGTCTTGTGTGCTGCTGTCTGGGCATAGAGACAGTTTTAGCAAATATGACAAAAACTTACTTTTATAAAAGTTACATACTGCAGCTTTAAGGATCAAGGGGAGCTGGTAGAGGTCAGTAGTAAGGGCCATTAGAGAGTGTGGCCTTACCGTGTTAGATCTTAGGGACACCCGCCCCCCACACCGGGCGCAGAACTTGGTCTGGCAGTACGAGCACAGGTTACCACAGCCGTCTGCAAACTTTGTTTTGTGGCAGATGCCGCAGGTTGGCGCATCATCCCGGTGAACAGCTGAACCTGCCGCTGCTGTGGCCTGACGGATTACTGTCTCCCTGTAGCTAGACAACTGCTGCTGGATGCCTCTGCAAAGAAAATACAGAAACAGGAAGCAAAGATAAAAACTGCTGCATCTGCAAGAGTAGTGATAAAAATATCCATCGTGGACACAAAAACTGTAGCCCCAGACCCTGTCAGATGGTCAACCTAATGTGAATTTCACCACCACCTACACTGCCACCACTGAATATGATGTCGGGCTGAGGCTGATGTTGATGTCATTCATTTTGCAGGTGTTTGATATTGTCCAACACGTACATGTTGGACAGCTTGAAATGTTGATATATTTTCTGGAAATTATAGATGTCTGAGCCTTAGTCCCTTCAAACACATCATGCACTGTATGGAGAAATCACAGTCTGGACCAGAGTGGTAGAATTGACTAAACTTATTGATTACACAAGATTCTATCAGGGGATCAAGAAAGTCATTATGGTTCATCCTCTGGGAATCTGCAGCAAACTTCTCTTCTCTGTTGTCAAAAAGAAGAAGAAAGTCAAAGGATTTCCAGACTTATTGGGATTGATCATCTGACTGTGAATGTAGGAACAAAATGTCACGGTCATCCATCTACTGACTGTTCAGTCATTTCAGTCTGGAGCGCCGAGCATTCTTTTCATCTCTATAGCTGGTGTGGCTACAAATACAAAAATAAAGAGAAATGAACATACAGTCGATCTGCTCCTGCATCAGTTCAACTGAGAAAACCATGACTCGCTACAATAACAACATACGAGTCTTTCCATCCAATGACTAAACTGTTTTGTGTCTGGCCCACAGAAGCCCTCCAGATCAACATGTGAAATAAAGGGGGAAAATATTTATTTATTTTTATACTTTAATCTAAGGCATTTTAGTATGTTCATTCATTGGATTTCACACTGTAGTCAGTGAGCATAGAGCAAACAGAGGAGAAACAGGGCAAAGAGGGGGAGAACTGATGGGCTGAGAATCACCAGAGGAGTGAAGCTACAAAGTTTTGTGGTCAGAACAGCTATCACATAGCTTTTATTGGAGTAAGTTGATCAGTCTAATTCCAAGATCCTTTTGCTTCTCATCTTTCCTGCCATCCTCAGTTCAAGAGAATTCGGATATCATACATAAATTTCCGGAATTATTACAATGCCAAAGAACTGTGACTACATGACTTACTGAACTAAAGTGACTGAAGAACAGGATATTTTTAATGTAGCCCTGCAAAATAGCAACATGGCGTACAACATACAGGACTTCAGCCAATAAACAGTTAAGAAAACCACTGACGATGGAATGACAGTCTAGTCACTGAAACAGAGAGGAAGACATAGACAGACTACAAAGAGAAGAAATACATCCTCCTAGTTCCATCGCGTTGCTTTCGTATTATAGAATTGAGATAACTAGTGTTATGGTAGTATAAGTATCATGTGATTCATGTATTCACCTGCTTTGTGCAGTTGTGCAGTGTAATAATCCATCCATATGTAATGTGTATAATTGGGAATGATATAGCATATTAGCATCCATTCTGCCAAGGAGGGAAAAAAAATGAAAGGATGAAAGTGGGCTGGAAACAAAATGTAGATGGAGGGTAAGAGGAGAAAAAGAGAAATGAGGTGAGAAAGGAGGGGCAGGGAAGGTGGACGGGTAAGTACAGCAGATGGGAGAAGAGAAGAGAAGAGAAGAGAAGAGAAGAGAAGAGAAGAGAAGAGAAGAGAAGAGAAGAGAAGAGAAGAGAAGAGATATAGTATGAAACTCTTTAATGATGTATACAACGCAAAACACTACAGATACATACAGATAAATGCAAACAAACAAAACAACTCCTCCTCCTACATGTCAGATACACAGAGAGAAGACTTGTCCATATGACCACATTAGTGTTCACACGCTCTGTCTCTGTTCAGTCATTCAATCAGCTCAAATGAGAAAAGAGCAGTTATCCTATGTGACAGTTATGGACGTGAATATAATGTGCCTGCTGTGGCTGCGGCTGCGTTACAGTACTTACAGAGCAGGCATAAGCGACAAAGCCTCCTCCCCCATCTGCTCAGCACGTTAAACTACAATTCCCAGCAGTGAAGGCCAGAGGATAGGGCAGTCCAAGATCCAGTCATTTGATAGAGATTCTAACACTGTGCCTTTGGATGTAACAGAACAAACTGTTCCTCCAAATACACCTTGAAAAATCCTTCACAGGCTCTGAAGGACCCAGTGGGTGAAACGCAACCTGCCCCTGGAAATGTTAACACCTGCCTAATGCAAGCACCAACACGCACACACACACACACACACACACACACGCACGCACACACACACACACTTTTAATCTCTACATAAACAACTTTGTTAACATTCACTCAGTAAATAACACACACACACATACAAGCCCACTATTGATGGTGCTAACCACACACACACACGATCACACATGCACACACACACATACACACATTTCCTGGGAGCAATAGCTAAAGGTCACAGAGAGGTCACCTGCTGCTGTGGCACTGCTGGATTTACTTCCTGATCATGGCTCTCACTGTGTTTAGCTCTTTTCACAGCCTAACAGACTTAGACCAAAATACAGTATTGGTTCGATAAATGGCACCTGTTTGATTTTTGTGTGTGCGCGCATGGATTGTAAAACTGATCATTGCTACATTGGTTTTTCATTTGAAGCCTTTACAGTGTATTACATTTTGTGATTTTGGTCAGATTCAGTGTGTTATGTTGAACTTTTAATGTGACTGTTGGTGTCTTATTTGTTATTTCATAAGCATTATTGCTGATTACAGGTGGCTTTAATCCAAAATAGCTTCTATGGATATTAGACTTAATAAATCCATGTCAGCTGGATGTAACATTTCAGTATTAAATGCATAGAGTGGCTTAGTGCATTCCCTCCTGACCGTCATTTTCTTATTGGGTTCACAGGGTTTGTTCATTACTACCAAAACTGTTTCTTTAAAAGTCCCTGTCTTTTTATGTCCACTGATTTCATCTAAATAACAAAAACTGCATTTTGGTGTTAAATGCGATGAGTCATCATAAAGCAGATTACTGATAAGGCACATGACACTGATAGAAAATACTCTCTATGACCGGTGATTAAACCACAAATAATAATAAATAACAAATACAGACTAAACCTACAGACAAACAACTTTTGTGTATAGTATCACTGCTGATTTTGATATGAGCGGGAAAAAATATTGCTGTCATTGCCAGCCACACATGGCACTACCAATCATCACTACCATCTGACATCAGACACCACGCCAACAGTTCCAGCCATCACATTCAAGCTTCAGGTTATATATATATACATATGTTGAGTAATTTAGGATGGCTCACAAAGGATGTTATACTGTAAAATTAAAGTGGCCCTTGATAGCACAAATGTCCCCCACCCCATTATAACATATAAGGTATCATTAGCATGGAGAATTATTACCAGGAATCTCAAGTTTTCACACTGAAAACTAATTTGTGACATCCGCTTTCTTTACAAGAGTTCATTCCAGCAATTGGCTCTTCTATAAACATGCTGAGAGGCAATAGCAGCTTGACAACTAATCTTAGTTCATGATAGAGCTAGTAAACGTTTATTGCCATTTACTGTCTGTTCATCCAGCCATTACCTACTGCTTATCCACTAATGGGGTCAGAGGGCAAGCAGGAGCCAATCCCAACTGAAACTGAGTGAGAAGCTTGTTAAACCCTGAATATGTCACCAGCCAATCACAGGGCAACATACAGAGACAAATGACCAGTCATGTTCACATTCACAACTAAAACTTAACAACACATAATATATACAGGCTACCCAAAATGCAACTTGTTGTTGCATCCATAAACAGAATGCATTGCTCTTTCTCATGTGTTGTGTACTAGGTGTACATGAACAAAGTTAGGATGTAAAAAGTGGTACGTAGAAAAAAAGTTTGGGAACTGCTGATGTATAGTATGTATATTAATGTATGTTTCATAATTAGGCAGAACAGGCTCTGTACTTTGTTCACAAGAATTTAAGGAAACTGGATTACATACATGATCTCACACGCACACACACACTCACACATATATACATAGTCTTACACAGGCAATTTGACCATGAACTGAACTGCTCATTTTAAGTGTGTTATTGCAATCGAAATACAACCCATTTAAATTGCCACTGAAACACTATTTCATATTGTAAACACATAAATTCTTTACATGTAGTAAAATCTGTAAAATCCCAACACTGCAGAAGGTTTGCAACACATACAAAATCCTGATAGGTACATTATAGTTATTATAATTATACATAGACATATCAGCAACATCATTCGTACTGTTTTCCACAGTGGAAATAGTTTTAAGCTTTTTCTTTACAATACACAGACAGTTTTCAGTTTTTGAGGGAGCTCAGTGGCCCACAGGAATGAAACACAACGAACTCCACAGGCAGTGCAAAGATACTGTGACGCGCGAGGGAACAGGATGGGTTGGAGGAACAGAGAATGGAGGAGAGGCAGGAAGGAGGTTTAGGACAAAGTTTACGGCAGTGTGACAGATGCACCGTATCTCTGAGCTGGACATCACATGGACGTCCACCTGGCAAGGACAAACAGCGAGGACACACACTCCTATTCCACCACACACACCTAAATATTTACCGTCTAGCAAGGGGTATCCCTCGTCTGCATTTTACTCCTAAAGGCTTAAACACTGGATTCTTGAATGTGCTGCGTGTTCCCAGTCTACATTATATTTATATAACACAAACTCAATCCTAAATGATAACGTTCTTTATACTAGCACATTCATTCTATTTTCAGTGTCATTTATGGTCACAGTTTAATAGAGGTTTGGAAATGGTGTTTATGTAAGGCACTGACCTTTTCACCTGCTCACTCAGTGGGACACCGTGTGTGTGTGTGTGTGTGTGTGTGTGTGTGTGTGTGTGTGTGTGTGTGTGTGCGTGTGTGTGTGTGCTTGTGTGTGTGTGTGTGTGTGTGTGTGTGCGTGTGGTACGAACTAAAGCCATTAGCCATGTTATCAATCTTTCTGTCTCCCCTGAACCCTGAACCTGGCTTTATGACAAAAGATTTTATGAAAACACCAAATCCAGCAGTGATTGTATCTGCTAGTGTATATTAGGGCTGTGCAGAGCACCCAGTATTTGTATTTGTTGAGGCAAAAATCTAACTGTAGCTGAGTTTGAACCACCTGTCCTAGAACAGCAGGGAGAATATACGGTAAAAAGAAAAAAACCTTAATTGACTAACTGACTGACTAAATTGACATGATTTAACTAAAGTTACATTATGAGGAACCTGGTTAAGATGAAAAATAATTGTACAGCAAAACAAAAAGAAATCACAAAATGTGTAGAAAGCCTTTTTTAAATTATTATTAATAAGAAACCAGTATTACCATTGTCTACTCATTCTCAACCTCTGTAAATGAGCTCCCCGTTATATCTGTAGGCAAAACTTCCTTTTCTTTTCCCCAACCGTTTTCGCCCAAAATGATTCTGGACCTCTGTCTCCTGGAGCCTGGATCCTAATCAAAGCTGAAGTCCTGTTTGACATGCTTTAGAAGTGTCTAAAAATAAGTCAGATAAAAAAGCTGAGTCCTTGAGCATCATTACTGCTGCTCAGCCAAATGCTGGCTCAGCCCTCGCCAGTGCCTGGGCTTTCACAGAGCCGGGTGGCATCGGGTTGGGCATGAGGAGCCAGCTTCAGCTCTTCCTGGAGTGACTCAGGCCCCTATGGCTGTATATGAGTCACTCCTCCAGCTCCTGGATCGATATTCAAAAAGCAGGCAGACATGAATCAAATAACAATGAGTCAGTGTCAGAGAAAATTACTTCACGGCCATTTACAAATGAAGCACTCTGACTCTCTCCGCCTCATTCTCGTTTGCTCTCCGACACATCGCTGGAGCTTTTAAAGTAACATCAGCCCTGTGTTCCTGTGTGAGGTGTTCAAGTGAAAAGCTTTTCTCCAGCTCTCTCCTGAACCTAACTTCTCTCTTCCTCCTGTCTTTAATCTAGTCCCCACACGTGCACGCGCACGCGCACACACTTACTGTTAAGGAATCATCCACAAGATTGATTGGAACTCATTTGGTTTCCTATAATAGAAGAGTATTAAAAAGTTTCCGCCTCCTCATGCTATTTGTGAAATTGAATGGAAGGTAAAATGCATGCCAGAATTAGAAATGGGTTTCAGGTTTGCAGCAAATGTGCGTCTGTGTGTATGTGTGTGTGTGTACACACTACATGACTGTGTGTATTACTCATGAAGTGGGGCCCTAAATCTGTCGATTGCATTGCATCTGGACAAAAAGTCTCTGTAATGCAAAATATTCAAAATTAAATGTGTTTTAAGGTCAAGTTCAGGTCAAGTAAGGTCAAGCTTAGGATACATTAAGGTGAGTAAAGGTAAAGTAAATTCACCTTATCACTGTGCTACTTGCACAAAAGAGTTAATTTACAGAATTATAGAATTATAAATTATATAAAGAGGTGGTCAATCAAAAAAGATTTGGAAAAGAAAACATAAGCATAACATGCAGAAAATGTACCGAGAGAAGACTAGTCAGTGAAGCAAACAGCAAAATTATAATGGGAATTATAATTGGAAACCAACAATTATTTGAACTGGAAATGGATGTTTAAAAAACTGTATCCTTGGTTCTGGTTCAGGAAGTTCAGTTTTTATACAAATGTCCCTCTTTGTGTGTGCCGTTCTGTTTCTTTTTGTTGAGTTGTACAGTTTAACAGTGTCTGCCTGCTGCACTGAGGGGGGACATGTTCTGCTCAGGGCCAGTGTTACCCAGTGGACGGCCCAAGCCCAAATGTGGTGCTGTGCCTGGGCAATAATAATTTCTCAGCTCTTTTGGGAGACCTGAATAATGAAGACCAGTTATGTTAGCGCAACAAAGGACAAAAAAAAAAAAGAGAAAAAGTTTATTTCGAATCCTAGAGATAAGAAATATCACAGGTCACAGCCCGAGTCAATTTGTTTTTATACAGTTATTTCAGTGGTGAAAAATAATCTGTTATTGAGTACAAATGCAGATAAATAGAAGATTCCAAAATGTCACTTATGCTTGAACTAAAACAACTGACGTTCCATTAAAAACATGATGTGATGTGACTTTTATCTGTGACATAATGAGCCTCCTGTTGTTTTTACCTCTCCATTAGTGCATGTATGTGCAGGGGCCTGGCTGCTCACCATATGGCAGCAGGGACACGGAGAATCTCTCCCTCTCTCCGCTCCCTCTGTCTGTGCCAAGCTCTGTTGTTCCTCCTCCATCGCTTCCCCTCCCTTCACTTCCGACAGAGAAGTCACCATGCTGAGCTGCTCGGGTGTTCTCTCACTTCCCTCTCACTGCCTGCATCTCTCATCCCGTCCCTTCCTTGCCACACACACTCTTATTGCCCACAATTTCTGCAAATACCTACGGCTGACTGGAGACGACGGAATCTCTGCTCCAATGACAACCCAGCAATCTGATCTTTATTTAAAGCACAGTTACACAGTTCTGCTTACAAAACAAACAAATTGTGTTTTGGATATTTGACACCAAAAATTGATGGTTGTGAGTGTGTGTGTGCTTTCCTTGCTTTCCTCACTTCTCATCCCTTCTTTCTTTCTACCAGTCTCTTCTTGCCTTCTTAAGTTCTTGTTTCATGCCTGTAAAAGAGAATGTTCCTAAATATTTAGGATTCTTATAACTGTTATCACCATAGTTTGTCGACTGTTCTGATTTTATTCGGAGGTGTGGTCAAAACCATAAGTCATAAACTACAAAAAAAATGAATGAACACAGACTCACAGCACATTCTTGCCTGTTGAGTACTTATGACTGGTTCTTTGCTCATGTGTCACAATCAGCTGTGGACAAATCAATAATCCCGCTTATCAACCTCATCCTGGCCAAAGGGCAAATGAACCCACACTGAATGTTACTCAAATCTGATTTGTGGCCCAATCCAAGGTACTTGATGTGTTCATATTAGGTTTGGTTCACAGCTACAAGGTTTATTATCCAATTTGATCCACTCAAACCAATATTTAATTTGTCACATTTTCCAAACATTTAAATTTGAGGAAATCATCCTAACTAGCTCTAGACCTGAGGTTTCTCTGGAGGAGCATGTGCTGCTTCCCATCAGTGTTTTACCTGACACATTCAACTGAGGGGGGTCACTACAATCAGTTGTGTGGATATTATCCAGTTAGAACAGGGCCCCAAAAAATTGTTTTACCGAAGGGAACGACATTAGATAGACAGCAAACTGTACACAAAACGCTTGGTAACAAAACAAGACTAGCGATGACGCAGTGACTGCAAACCACAGCAGAAATTCCGTGATCCTTGGATGTTATACACAGATACACACAGATCAAACATACACACACATATATATATATATATATGAAGGTCTAAAATGTATGTTTTAAAAAAGATATCTAAATCCTAAAATGCAATTAGAGACTGCTCATGACTTTTTCTGGACCTGTGAACACCTAGCGTGTCAGTGGCGATGTGTCAGTGGCGATGTGGCAGAGGCTGGGTGGTGGCTCAAAACATGTACTTTGTGACCATATAAAAATCAATGAGCTGACAGCAAATGACCCCTGGACAGTTTATTGATCTGGATCACTGGATCATTGGATCTGGAATCCCTATATGGCCTTTGGATAAATGGGACCATGACTGTCTGTGGTCTGTGTTGTGGCGTTCACAAGCTGAAGTGTTGGTCAGCCTCTGGACCACAGCTGAGTGGATGTTCAAGAGCATGGGATTTCTGGGATGGTAGCATTTGGCACAAAGTATAGAAACACACACACACACACACAAACACACACACACACACACACACGGAAGACTACTAGTGGGTTACATTTGAGACAAGTTAAGAATGAAATGTAGAAGACTGAAGGACGGAGAAGTCGATGGACTGAGAACAGAGAGAAAACAAAGACGAGAACCAGCTCCAACAAAAAACAAATAAGAAAAAGAAAGATAGAAACAGGGAGAGAAAGAGAGAGGAGGGACAGATGGAGAAAGCACCAGAGCCAACAGCAGAGCTAAGTGGGTAGTGTGCTCCCCAGACAGCATTCCATATGGCCTGGCAATGCCATACACAGACAGGCCGCACAAGTGCGCATATACACAGCATGTATACACATAGGCACACAGCATGTGTATACACACACACACACAAGTACAGAGTCCTCCACACGAACAGTCAATTCAAACACGTACTGTACATACAGAGCACAGTTTGAAGGTGGAAGAGAGAGGATGTCGGCATCCCACGCTTTAAAAAATGGATGACAATTCACATAAGTAAAATCAAGACTTTTTTCACATTATTGTTTTAAATGTGGGATTCGTAGTTGTGGTGTGGTTGTAGTTGAGACCTGTGTCAACAACGATTTTCTGACCCTTTATAACAGAATATAATGATGTGCATCAACTCAGATTCAGAATAGAGACATGTCAAGATATTGTTCGATATTTTTGAATGATTGCTCCCCACTGGCATGTTTATCCGATACTGCAGACGTTCAACGGGCCAGAAAACCAGGTCAGACTTGTAATGGCGATATCCATTACAAAACATACAAAGTGCGGGGTCTGTACCTTCAGTTACTTCAAGGTTTACCAAAATACAGTAACGAGCCACATCTGAGTTTGATGTGGGAATATGCTGTTAGCTGATGTTTTCAGGTTTGGGTGTTTACAAATAGTTAGAAAAATGAAAAGTGACTAGCTGATGGATAGTGTTTGTGTGCGTCACAACCATCACACCATGTGTCCTTTAGTCTCACTGACAAGAAAAGCACAAAAAGGACAATTTCCACTTATTTTTACTGGATCTTGAGTTCTAGGATTTGGCCAACTTTGCGTCAATATGTTTGCAAAAGGGTGAAAAGTACAAAGATGCTGCACATCAGACAGGTTATGTCACAATGACACGTGAAGAAGAGGTTCTAATCCTGATGATACTATTGTGGTAGGTGTCTTGTTGATTCAGCAGGCTGGTTCCCATCCCCTCCATAAAGACAAAGAGTCCATAAAAATATCTTTCAAGAAAAAAAAACGCAACCACATTTGGTTAACTAAACACTAGATGGACCTTTAACGCAGCACGAGAGCAGGGTAAAGTAAGACCTCTGCAGACACTGAGCCAACACACGTCTTTTACTGTAAAATGTTTGGTGTAATCAGTAGCACTTGTATTGTCACAGGTTTATTTACAAGTGTGAGAATTCTAAACACAAAAGACAAACTGTTCTTATAAAAACCGATCCGGCTGAGTAGCCCTCTGTCCTTAGAGGAAAAGCAGTGCCACCAATTTTATTTCAACGATACGGTAAAGCGGTATATTAACAATGGACAGACTGAAATGATCTTTTCTGTGTGCTTAAAAAACAAACTGTATGAGGCTATTTGCATGTCTTATCCAGGACAGATTAAACCTTCTCAAACATGCAGAAATGTAACTGAGTGTGTCAAGTCCCTCTCTGGTCCCCCACTGGAGCAGAGGCTCATGGGAAGACCAGGATAACAGCCAATCCCTGAAGGAAGTGAGGAAATGACTCTTTGCCAGTTTCAGTGCTCACAGAGGTTACTACGGGGCTGCTGGGCCATCGCCATGGTGCCCTGCTATCATGGGACACCTGGCCAATTGCATTCAGTTATGTGAAGTGTAAACATCTCGCACTGCAGTACAGCCACGCTGTCTTTGCACAAGCATGAGGCTCACGGTGGCTACATGGGTGGATGGAGGGAGAGCCAGGGGTGGAATGATGTATCATAACAAGTAATGGCTTTTTAAGATATGATCAAACAAGACCAGTCTGCAAAAAGGGGCAAGAAAAACGGAGGAAACATTAATTACCCCTTTTAATCTCAAGAGTTAGAATTTGCATCTACTGTTAATGAAGAATATTACATTTACATCATACGCCTACATCCAATATTAAAACTAGTTAAAAAGACAGACAGACAGACAGACAGACAGACAGACAGACAGACAGATAGATAGATAGATAGATAGATAGATAGATAGATAGATAGATAGATAGATAGATAGATAGATAGATAGATAGATAGATATTGCATGGATTTCAGATCTATGGAGACTTACTGGCAGAAATTGAAAATATGCACTGCCCTGTTTTTTTACAGTAGCCTAGAACAGACACACCGGAAACTTTGATTTACTGTATGTAGCTCAATATCCTGCATGGTTTTGTGTGGTTTGTACTATTCGTAATATTATCTGTGTTCCAGTTCAGTGGCTTCTGCAGGAGCAAGGCTGACTGTAATGTCTGATGAATAATGTGAGGGAAAGACTGACCGGAAAGGCATAGACTGCATAATGTTATAAGCGGGGGCCATATTGTGGGGTTTTCCTCAGAGAGTCAGATGTGCTCCAGCTGACTTACCCTGTAATCCCACCTCACTCTCAGAAACCTACTCTCTCTCTTGCACACACACACAGTGCAGTGCACACACACACCGCACCAAAACAAGCTTTATCCCTTGATCACTGCGCGGCAGGAAAAAATGCGATCAGGCTATAGACGTCACGGCAAACAGAAGTGAACAGTAACTTGCAAATACGCCAGCGGCGTATGGAGAAGCTCATCGAACATCAAAGAGCCAAAACGACAGTCCACTTCAAGTAATGTTGGCAAACCAAGTCTCTATTAACAACCACTGATCAAATACCTTTACACACACACACACATACAAACACACACACACATACACAGCATTGAAGGGAATCTGGTCACTGAGCAAAGCCATTATTAGGAATCACTTCAGACCAGCCCATCAAAGATCCAGTGTTCACGAACTGGAAGTGAGAAGGGAAGCATCCACTTCAGCCAAAGCTAATCTTTAACCACCTGCACTCTGAGTGTTAATCTACATAGACATACACACACACACACACACACACACACACACACGCACACAATACATATAATAACCTCTATATCAGTCAAAGCAAGAGGATCGGGCCGATTCTGTCCATCTTTACAGAGGACACTGGTGATGGTGGACACAGATACAGAGTCACACAGACGTCATACATTAGTACATCTTATTAAAATACATCTTCAGTGCCACCAAATGAAGCAAATATCACACAACACACACACAACAAGTTTATCTCTTTTTTTTTTTACTGCTGACTCATTCAATGTGTGAAATAGATTTCACAACAAAGCTTGAATATGAGACGGAACAGGGCTGCCTGCCTCTGAGAGGTTGTTAAGGGCCACCAGGGTGAAGTGATGTAAAAGGGACGCAAAAGCAAATATTTACCACCCACTTTAAACTCATTTTAGTCCACTTCCCTGCTGAACACTTGTATTGTCACTCACCTAACGTCATTTTGCTGTGGAGGTTTCTTCTGCCCTACCAGGTTCACAGTTCTTGCTTGGATAGGCTTCTCCTCTCTGAAACATAAACATGACAAGCTACCATTAGCACAACCGCGTTCCTATTACATCTGTCTGGTTTTGTTTATTCAATTTTTTTTTTTCATTTTTAAATTTAGGTAACATGTAATTATTTGAATCATGATGAATGCAGAAACATGGCGATGCAACATGGTGGATCCATGGAAGAGGATCCACCAGTAATCAAAACATGAGATGAATATTACACTCAACTTCTACAAAGTGATGTCCTTCACAATAAACCTTAATGGGCAATGGAGTCACTACGTCGTATGTCTTGTTTTACGAGATCTGAAGTTACCTTCTGTGAGCGAAAATATGCATATCAGGATCATTATCCTCATAAACCCTCATGTTTTCAAGTTATTTCCACTAGTCAGCACAGATTTTTTTTCTCATAAACCCAAATGAACTGAGTGCAACTGGAAAGGGTTCAGTTACTTCTCTCCATCTACTAAACCAAGTAAATAAATAAATAATGGTTTAAAAAGAAGACAATAATGATGAGGGAGAGACAGTGATGACAGCCATCAACTATGACAGGCTTTAAATGTGTCCACTGACATATTCTCAGTGTGTTTCAAAATCGCCTCACCCCATAAAGTTAAACGGTGGGCTCCGATCAGCCTGATCACAGAAGAAACTGCAGAGAGAGAAATCCCCACCAACACCCACGCTGTCCAAAACACAAGACGCCGTTTTATATCATCAGCGCTTCGTTATGACTCATTATGAGATGTGATGTCTCTTTGCTCCTCATGGATACTGACTATTTTCTGTTGCTCTGATTGCATACGTGATTATACAGTGGAGTTTTAACTAAACTAAAAATCGCTCATATTTTTAAGTTGTACACACTATCGTCACAGACATGTTCTGACCCATCGGACGTCTTTTGGTTTCCCTTCACTTTGGTACATGATAGAAATGAAACAGCAGACTTTAATTGTGTAATAATGTTTACCGAATATGAAGTGCTTGTTCAGCATTACAATGTTATGACATGGTGATGAAGATGAAAGTGTAAATGGATTTAAATGCTTTGCCTTGTGTCCGTTTATAAAAATAAAAGTATTGAGTTAAAAACAAATGCAGATGTCAGCAGATTAGTACCAGCACTGACAGACTTCATGAAACCAGTCCACATTCAATTTAAAAATGATGATGTAATTTTAAAAAAAATTAGTTTCCATTAGCAGTGACTTTCATTCATGACCAGCTGGCTATACATCCGCTTTGGTTTTCCCTGGCATCATGCTACCTCACATAAAAACATTCCCGATCACTTCCACACACAGAGCACTTGAGGGGAAATGCCAGCACTGTACTAGTACTCTGGGAAATACTGGAAACACCATCAGGGGTCAACTCTTGAATCGCTACGTTTCTTGTAGTTAAAGGACTAAAACGTGCAAAACTTTCGTTTTGAGGTCCTTTTTCTCATTTGGAGAAAAAGGAACACTGAATTCCACTCTTGAATGTAAGTAAAAAACATAATGTAAAATTGCTTGTCTGAATATTGTAAGACATTTCATAGCCTGCTCATATTTAGATTTTTGCGAAAATGTTCCTCCTCACAAAATATCAATGCACTTGGTATGTAACATCTTGCTTCCTAGTGCAATTGCTTACATACTGTTCATTCAAACACGTATCACATGTGAAAACACTGAATTCTTACTCTGTATAAAACATACACACGTTCTATATTTCCGTGCATGCATTTTAGACCTGAGTCCTGAGAGTGTTGCACGATGCACCCACATATTTAAGCTCTCAGTGAAATAAACAAAAAATAAGTGACACATCTGGCCTCACGCATCATTCATCTTCCTGCAGAGAGGTAAGCCCACGTTTAGCTTATCACTGTGCTTCCCATCAACAAACACATCAACAAAGTGAGTGCAACACAGGGTGAAAATTTACTTCCTCTCAGCCTCTGGTGTCAGCGCAGTGAGGAAGACTCTTCTACAGCCAGTCATTTTGTATATATGTGTACGTATTCTTTATTCTGCATTTGGTTGCAGGGTCACACTGTAGTATGCTACTATACTATTCCATTCATTACACACACACACACACACACACACACACACACACACACACACACACA
>JAFBJQ010003734.1:70670-113087 GCA_016785345.1 Trinectes maculatus
ATTTGCTGTATGTATATGTGCTGTAGCAGAGGCTAACCATTATTTACAGTTTATCCATGTCTCTCTTTGTAAATGAATGAATGATAGTGATAACTGACAGGATGCCATTGTGCAGTGTTGTCATGGCTATATACTGTACATCCCATTCAGGTACTCTATAAGTACATACAATGCTCATGTGTGCATTCTCTCCATCTCTGCATTAAAACCCACACTACCCTACTGCAACTACACTCACTGTGCATCTATTCGTCAACCAGTGCAGCTTTTCAGTGCAGACCCAATCGTAAAGACACACATACGCACACATGCACATCCACACACATACACAGGTTTGCTTTGGCATTCTCCATCCAAACAGTGATGAGGAAACAGTGCTGAAGCCAGTCTAGGTGAGGACATATATGTGCAGACAGCCTGCCTCAGTCGCAGCCGCTACATTATGACATGACTGAATCTACAGCTTCTAATACATTATTGAAAATGATGCATGGCCACTTAGAGCTGCAGTTAGATATCTTGGACATTTCCTTCTTTAGATGCAATGAATCGATATTCCGTTCCAGTGCCGGGCTATCAGTCCACGCAGAGGGCTTAAAATAGAACAGGGACGTAAAGCCTGAGGAGCGCCTTGCTTAGGTGGGTCGCGCTATCGTTCTCACGGCCAATATATGCATGGAGCTCCGCGCAGGCAACGTGAGAAACGGCATCTGTTTCAACTTCATGCATTTTCTGCTCATGGTGGAAAGTGTGGAGGATGTGGGGTGATTCTTGCACCAAACGTATAGCTGCAAAATAAATCTGGTTGGAGGCCATGCACACACGGCGGTGGTGGTACGGTGGAGGCAGGGGCGGATGCACAAAGTGAATACAAGTCACTACTTGTTCAAAATGACACTACTCAGACACCTTTCCCTCCCCTGTTGTAAGCCTCCTGGTTCTGTAACAGCCTGTGTGATGTCTGTTGCAGGAGCAGTGGCCTACATACAGTGCATAAGGCTGGGGAAGGCTCAACCGCACCCCTGAGCTGCAAACAGCAGCTGCTGAGATGGATGCTGCACAGATAAAAGCCAACAGGGAGGGTTTTACTTTTACTATTCTGAGGCCAGGCTTCAGCGAGCCTCCTGCAGCTTCCTGCTGCATCTCTCAGGAAAGTCCAAACACACTGCGCTTGACTCGGACACTGACGTGAAGACTCGTGACGAGATAGGGAGACAAGCACAGATTTGGATTTTGTTGTTATTTTGCATGTGGGGCACAGTGACACACCTTCATCCCTCATAACCCACAGGTTAACACTGACCCGCCGTGCTCTCACTGCGTCTCTGTCAGGAGCAGCCAGAATCTGCAAACTGGACACAGACCTGGCCAGAACCGGCCCCTGGATGTCTCCTCCAGCACAGAGCTGTAGCCTGTATGGGGCTCTCTGTGTGGAGGGACCTGCAGGATGTGTACACACACACGTACACTTAGGTACCTGATCCTGTACAGTGGCGTGTACAAGTCCAGCTGCTGAAGCATTTGATCCATGAGAGAGAACAGAGGTGGATGGACTTCAGAACTGAAGGATCCCAGGCCCAGTCCATCTCTCTCTCTCTCGCTCTCTCTCTCTCTCTCACACACACACACACACACACGCACACACACACACACACACACACACACACTCTCTCTCTCTCTCTCTCTCTCTCTTACTTTAACATGGCCTCCTCCTTCGCCTCCTCCTCCCGTTGCCGAGCCAACACAGCCATGATGATCTTCCTCTCCTCCTCCGTCAGATGGCTCAGGTCCGGCTCCGGGATAGCCGGGGCGACGGGTGGGCGCGGGCCGCCCCGAGGGCCCACCGAGGCGAACATCTTTCCCACCACTACCACCACCTTCCTCTCCTTCCTCCCTCCTCCTCCTCCGCCTCCTCCTCGCCTCGGTCGGGATCACGGATAGAAAACCCGCTGGCGGAGCCCACGGATCACGACATGGCCCACGGACGAAGCGGCGGTCGGAGCGGATGTTGCGGAGTTCCCATGGCAGTGGCGGGGGGCAGCCAGGGCGGCGGCGGCGGCAGCGGTGTCGGTGCTCGCTGTGCTAGTAGCAGCGGTGATGTTGGTCTCGGTCGCCGCTTCTCAGCCTCCGCTTCTCCCTCTCGCTACTCGGCTGTCTTCTCCCCCCACCCCCCTCCCACCGCCCGCCCGCCCGCTTCCCCCACCCCCCTCCACCACCTCCGTTTCACGGGGAGCCCATATCACCGGCACCGGCTAGGGAGATGATGGCACACGGGAGCGGGCTGTCGCTGGCGGTCTTCGGCCAGGCAGTGGCCGGAGGATGGGTCCCTGTTAGCGGCTCGGCTCGGTGGGCTTGTCCGTGTTGCTGCGGGCAGAGGCGGACACTTCTTGTTTTCCAGCGCCGCTGCTGATGCTGCTGATGCTGATGCTGCTGTCAGGGAGACGGAACCGTCAATGGGACCGCAGCCCCTCGCGCGCGCTCACTTCTCACGCCACGGGAGCGCGCGGCCCTCATTTGAGAATGAGGGGGCTCCACTCACCGTCAAGATACGCCAGCCTATAGCACGCAGGGAATAATGGGTTAGTTAAAGGTGCATTGTGGGTTTTGTAGGAGCGTGCATATTAAAGTCAGCCCACATAGCAGAGATGAAACCTTAATTTCTTTTATTTTTTTATTTTTTAAATTTAGTTTTATTTTATAAAATTGAAGGGTTTTCATGGATGGGTTATGAGTGTTTTTGGGGCAGCCCATTTTACTTACAAGAAATATGAATTTTATCAGAATCTGCATCTGAAGTACTTTATTAAACCAGTATCTGTGCTGTTCTTTGATGTTGTTGCTGTGTCTGTCTCTTATACACATCTATATATATATATATATGTATGGCTTTTGTTTTTGATGTGCCACCACATGATTTTCAGTGGCCCCATCTGGCCAACCCTATATTATAATTTCTGGAGCCACCACTGGTACCAAAGAGCTCTCTGTAGCATTGATGAATCACATTCATCCCTAGGATATCAGGGATAGAAGACACGATGCCAGGCCGGTCCTGAACAACAAGGATCCCACAATCTGGCATCACCTTGCTACACAGAGTTCCACATCCAGCTCCTATAGCTAACATATGGAATAGCTAGGCCACTAGCCGCTCATAGCCAATGACAAGAAGGAAGATGATCCTGAGTGATTTTATGAGTAATACTCATAAAAGAAATCTAAAGAAACTGGACACAGCACAGCAGAGTGCCGGCATTGCAAACTGAAAATTACAGTGAGAGCAGGTTCCACCACGAACCTGCACCAACACTGTCCATCCCTTGGTGGAGTTGGAGGAGAGAGGGCAAGCTAGTCTCCATCTACTGACCCTGGTTGACCAACAATGTGGAACAAGTGTTCCATTAAAAGTTTGTTTTGAATGTTAAAAACCACAAGTAAGAATGCACAAAATTAAGCAATTGTTTGTGAGTACACTGTTGGTGAGTTGCGAAGCTCCTGAATGCAAAGGGACTTCACAACTCACAAACATCCATTTTTGCTTAGTTAGAATAAAATATGAGGCTACAAATGATAACAAGTAAAGACCAGTTTGGGAGCCGAATGTGCCTCTGGGTCAGTCTGCAGGGGAAACACTGAGCGCTGCTGTATACATCATGACTATGTTGTGAAGGAGTTTCTGATCTGTGGCACTGTAGAGCCAGTAGGGGGCGATGGTACTTTATTGTATGACCCAGAATATATACAGTACCTATACCTGCCTGAATGCTGCTCTACTTTCTGTGTAGCCTGTGCGTATCATAAAAGTAGTTCCCGAGACGACAACTGGCTCCTTATTTATGATACATACAGAAGATATCACAGACTAATCACAGATAGTTTTTTTTTTAAATAAACGTATACCTGAATGTTGAGCCTGGATGCGGGTTTCCACGGGGTCTTAAAAGTTTTATATTGTACAGCTAAAGGTTTAGGCAATAAAACGTCCGGATTTTCAATGCAGTGTCTTGAATTCAATTTAGTAACATCTTGAAATTTGTTCGCTCGTTAATTAATTGGTTGTATCATCGCTATTTCTCATCGCCCGAGAAATATGGTGGAACTTTACCCCTCAGTGGTAAACGGTGACATTTCTTGGTTCCGCTTGTTGTAGTTCTGTTCGAGGAAACTGGCTGTTGTAAAACTACAACGTCCATGCGGCAATGTAGTGAACAGACTTGCCTTATGGGAAAGAGGAAATCTGCGCGATCTACCAACTCACAAGCTTCACTGTCTTTCATTTACAGTCTATGTATGTTTTGTTGCTGCCGACACTACCCGGACCGAATACAGCGCCGGACGTTGCCTGTGTCGCCCCCAGTTCCACGCTCAGTGGGTTTGTATTAAACAACTGTCTTGGAAGCGCAGGTACTGTGGGTGTTTTATATATATATATATATCTCAATACATTACACGATACACGATCATTGTATATTTGTGACGTCACATCAGAACATACCATAATACATAACGCAGAGATGCTAAAACAAAGTAGAACTTAACTCTTTCTCCCTCTATCTAGAGAGAAAGAGTAAGTACGACGCAGTATTAGGGTCATAATGATAAAAAAAAAATCACAGACTTAAAATGCGGGACGTGGAGCATTTCGTGAAGTTGTACTTAAGTATAGGTTTTAAGGAGATACTTAATATTTTGGCACATCAACACCACACTGTCATCAGTATTATGACCCTGAAAAGAATATGCAAGAAAATGCATCTATTCCGCAGAAATAACCAGACGGAGGAGTGAGGCAGAGCACAGCCCTGAGATTTTCATTAGTGTTGGGAAATTAAAGTCTTTTTACTGACTCGAAACTTTGAATCTCGAAAGGTAACTGATCGAATTTTTTTGTGTCATTTCGTTCATTTCATTCATTTTATCAAGTGTGGCGCTGTTGCCCCCTAGTTGCCATTATCAAAACAGTAGTTAGCCTGTGCTGGCTGTCACGTGACAAATGAACGCACCTCAAGGTTTTGTGTCGTGAACGAATCAGTCCTGTTTCCTGTTTCCTACACTGCATCTTTGCTGCAGCTGCTATAAGACGAATGAATAAAAAACTTTATTTTGATAATGAATTTTTGACGACTTTTAAGTCCCAAGTTCCCTAAGATGTTACTGTCACAAACGTGACATATTAATATTATTATGTGATTTTATTTTTATTATTATTTTTTGTGGCAGATTATAACACAAAATCAACATGTTTATATGGTCACGTACACCTACAAGAACCAAAGACCATTAATTCATTATTTCATGAATGAGTAATGTATGTCGGATGTAACCTGCACTTTGTAAAAGTAGTTCCTCCATCTTTTTTGTTCGCATCTTGTCTCAGTTTCCTCCCAGGTGGCTAAATGTTGCCAGTGTTGGTGGTCCATGGTGGGGCAGGTAGCATCCCAAAGGAGCGGACAGGCAAGTCCATCTCAGGGGTGTGCTCAGCAGCCCGAGCAGGGTACACCATCCTGCAGGGGGGGGGCTGCAGCATGGATGCAGTGGTAGAGGCTGTGTCCCAGCTGGAGAATAATCCCCACTTCAATGCAGGTAACATATAGATAATCATCCAACTCATAATTAGCTGCCTCCACAGCACATGTAATCAATTGCTAATAGGTGTAATGTCGAGGCAAAATGTTTGCTGTGAAAAGTTATGACTAACAACATGACATGCTTTTCACTGCATACACATCATAGCTTCTTCACATATCCTGTCTTAGTGTGGTACATGGGTTGGTCATGTCCCCAGAAATTGACTGATTGAAGGTGCAGTTCTTAAATCTTAAAGCGGGGGGTCTGATGAAGTCCAGGCTGCTCTCATTGGTCATCTGGCCCTCTGTTGTTTTTGGCCAACCTCAGAGCATGGAGGACATGTCTTAACCTCTGACAAGGGGACATGGCATTTCCTGCAACTTAAGTATCAGCTGAATTACCGACAAGACATTTCAGGAACAGAGGACAGGCTCCTTTATTGCTGACTTTGAGCTTTTTTAATTTTGCAAACCTTTTACACAAATCTATAACACAGTAGAGGGAAGGGAAAATTGAAAAAGCAGAACATGTGTCAGAATCAGATTGACTAGCACATGTGTCTGCTAAGGGCACCTCTGCACATTAAAACTTACATTGTGTTGCTTCAAACCTCCAGCTAATGTGAAGAAAGCATGAAACTGCATATGCAATTCACATTCATTATAATGGTGTGTGAAGCTTCAATCGTGGATCAACAATAAACTCGAAGCACAACCGGATCCTTCCATTTTTCTCCGAGACAAGAGCTTATCAAAATGTTTCTCAAATCGTGTTTCAGGTTGTGGCTCAGTGTTGAATGTCAAAGGTGAGGTGGAGATGGATGCCATGGTGATGGATGGGAAAACACTGGGATGTGGTGCAGTCTCTGCTGTACGCAACATAGCCAACCCAATTCAGTTAGCAAGGCTGGTTATGGACAAGGTATGTACACATACTGTTTAATATGGGATTAAAAAGAAATAAATCTATACATATGAAAGGTCTATACATACTTAGCCACTTAACTGTTGTGCATGATCCTTATCTTACAAACTTTTCAATTAAATCCCGCATTAGGAATATAGTTTATGTAGTCTTCCATATCCATCTATGTGTGTGCAGCTGCAAATTACAAGCTTTAACGCACATAAATAATTACAAATCTATATCTTAGCTTTGCCAGTATGGTGTTGGCAGATTTCAAATAGAAGTGACTATATCTAGAGAAATAACGGTGAAAAAAAACAAAGCAGGAACCACTGTCATGGCTGCAGTCTTGTTAGTACAGCAACCTTTAAACATGTTTGGCTTTTGAAGTGCAAAGAGGCTTTATAATAGCTTTTTTGTTCTATTGTATAAATGTGAAGATTGTTCTCGAATTACAGACCAGTCATGCTCTTCTGACAGCAGAGGGAGCCAATCAGTTCGCCCGGGCCATGGGTGTTCCTGAGGTCCCCCAGGAGTCCCTCATCACAGAGTACGCCCGCATGCGCTGGAAGAAGAACTTGGACCCCAGTGCTAACCCTGTGGAGTGCCAAATGTGAGACATGACTTTGAGCTCATTTGCATACATTTCAATAATGATACAATAATTCAAATCCACGACCTCGTCATGCCCCTTATCTTCACCCAGTGGGAATACAAAAGTGACAGGTGACAAAGACATATGAGGCTGGCAGAGCCGTATTTACCTTCATCTGAGCAGCATCTCCTTGAGAGGACAGCATTCGCTCGAGGCTCAGAAACCATTTCTATTTCTCTCTTATCCAGTCAGCAGACAGTCACTAAACAGTTCCCACTGAGGAGGGTGCTACCTGGGGGGAAAAACACAGGCACAAATTTACAAAGAGTTAATTTCCAATCTCTACTCAAGTCTTCAGGACCTGTTACTCAAAGGAATCATTTGTTAGTCTTTTCAATCTTTTTAATCTGATCGTTGTTAGTAATGATATGGTTGCTGTATGAAACTGGCTATAGCTTTAATGTTCATTAGAATCACATGAAGGAGATCAGTAGAGATCATCTGTGCTGTTCTTTGATGTTGTTGCTGTGTAGGGGGAAGATGGGCACGGTTGGGGCTGTGGCAGTTGACAGCGAGGGCAACATTGCCTGTGCAACCTCCACAGGTGGATTGCTGAACAAGATGGAAGGCCGGGTGGGAGACACACCCTGCATAGGTCAGACTTGGGGTTTGATGCCTTTAATCAAGGTGTTTTGAGAAAGACATAAAAATCAACTGACTTTATAGCTGAGTAGAAAAACGGACTGAGACATTTTTCCTTCCCCTGCAATGTTTGACATGTGTGGTTAGTCAGTAAACAGTGCGCTGGGTTAAAAAAAACAGATTATTGTCTGTTCTAAAACCAGACTGTAAACTGTATGCAACATATTACCCGGTGCAAATTCATCGTTCTTTTTTAATCAGGTCAGAAGGCCGTCCTACTATACAACCAGTGTAATTCTGACCAGTTCTTATTCATTATAAGAATCTAATGTAACCTAATGTCATGGGTGTGTATACAAATGTGTGACAGGGTGTGACATTACCTTGGTGTTGTTTATACTTAACTGTAGTCAGCAGTTTCAAGTGGATTTTGACCATGTTAGCCCAATGTAATCTGTTACTATGAGTAAATCAGTGATTAGACAGTCATGAGTTGGTGGATTGAAACACATCTACTATCAGCAATAGTGTCTCTGGTCAAAAGGTCACAAAAATGAACAGTAATATGTCACAACTTTAACATTTGAATACAAACCCACATGACATACACGCAAACATTTCTAGCTAGTTAACTTGTCACTTGTGTCTTCTACACGCTAGAATCCATATATAAAAAAATGCTTTATGTTTTTATAACTCATCCATCCATTCATGTTCTAACTGCTTATCTTTTTGTGGGTGGTGCGGGTGGAGCTGCCCAACTGAGATTGGCCAAAAGGCAGGGTAAACACACAGGTCACACGTATCACTGTTGATACGTGTGACCTGTGTCATGGCATTAAAATGTTATGTCTACTCCTCTCCCACTACAATTTAGTAAAGAAGCAGAAATATAGCTAATAAATGAAACTAAAATAATTTGATAAAATTGAAATACAAGCGGGATAAATAGGGTCAATGTTTGATCGATTTTGTTACTGCTACTACTATTCCATGTTTTTAACGGATAAATTCAAACATGTTAATCATAGCCTTCTTTCTGGCCGATGTGTATGTATGTATGTATGTATGTCTTAGGTTCAGGGGGTTACGCGGACAACAAGGTCGGAGCAGTGTCAACTACAGGCCATGGTGAAACAATCATGAAAGTTACTCTGGCAAGACTCATCCTGTTCCACATGGAGCAAGGTGATGTACACAGTGATGAAATTTTGATTTCAGAGGTGGGGGGGCACAGCCAATGGAGGAGCTTGTGGGCGGTCTAAACTAAGGCAAACAGGCTTCAGCTTGTGCGGCCGTTTTCCACTTGGTCCTAATGCTGGACGGGTCTCTGTGTACTGTAGCGTAACATTGTTTTTGGACAGTAAAAACTGCAGGGGACCAAATGGCTCTTTGAAAAAGTGGAGGGAACTTGTCCCCCCAAAATTACGCCCCTGGATGTACGGATATGCACATGACGTGTCCCCATTTTCTCCTACCGTACAAAAATCAGGCCAAAATATCCCGGATGAGGGGGGCTACCATTTTGCAGTGATGTCATCATTTAGAGCCACTAACGACTGCAGCCAGCCACAAAGGGGCACTCATGAAGTTTTGGCTTTACTCATTGTACCTCTTCTTTCCATATAGACATTGACCAATAGTCACAATAAGAGAGAAGCCTCTCAGCTTTCCAGAGTATGGTATGATAGTTGGAAGGAAGTTAGAGGCCCTAATGGGATTTTCACGCTAATTAACTGTGATTTATATCATTAAACAGACAGGATCCTGTGTAATATTTTAGTAAATCAGCATTCACCCTAATTTACTGACTTTCTTCCTATTTCCTCTCTGCTCTCAGGTCAGTCAGTAGAGGCAGCCAGTGATTTGGCCCTGGACTATATGAAGTCCAGAGTGGGTGGGCTGGGAGGGGTAATAACAGTGGACGCCCACGGCCTGTGGGCCGCTCGCTTCTCCACTGGGCAAATGGCCTGGGCCGCAGCCCAGAAAGACACCCTGCACTATGGGCTATATACTGGAGAACACCTCACGCAGAGCATCGATGATCCACAATAAGAGAAAACACAACCCAAATGGCTTTAAAATCTTTCGATAAATGGTTGTTAGAAATGCAAATAATATGACATGTGATTGGAAGGATTCAGTTGACTTCTTTGTAGTATTGATTAAAATCAAGTCAAACCTCAGGAGAAGCTACATGTGAGAAGATGATGTTTTTATACTCCACAGCTGATCATATTTTACAGTGACAGGGTTTACTGCTGGAAAACTCTTGTTCCTCTTTTTTGTGTAATAAAGTTTTTTTTTTTTTTTACAGAAGACAGCACTCTGTTGTCACAGAAGTTGTCTGTAGTCACAGTCATGTTAGTACATTATGATGTAAACCATTGCCACCATTACCTCAGCCTGTTATTTGTAAAGTGCTGCTGCTCTGATGGTGATATTTAGCCTAATAGCCAAATCTTTGTTTTAGGAAAACACTGATGATGGGGCAATACATTTCTTTAATCTTTTAAACACTGCGTGTCTCATGCTTCATTTACTCACAAAGCCTGTGTGTAGAGGTGCACTGATGTGAAAGACTCTGACTCCCTATGTATTTCCCCTGTGTGTCCACTAGATGGTGGCGTTTGTACAGACACAAGGGAACATGTAAAACGCTTTAACAAGAAACACAATTTTAAATATAATAATACATCTTGATGGTGAAAATATATATATATATATATATATATATATACACACACACACACATATATATGTGTATATATATATATATGTGTGTGTGTGTGTGTGTTGTTTTTGTTTGGTTGTTTGTGTTTGTTTTTGTTTGTGTTTGTGTGTAGGTCTGTATATGTGTGTGTTGGTCTGTAGGTATATAGGTGTGTAGGTGTGTGTGTGTATACATATAAAATGCGTGCTCTGGTAGCCAAAAAAATATTACAGTGAGTCTGTAAATAAATGCCAGTGTTTTTCAAATTCTAAACAAATGACAACATTTGCACAAATTAGAAAAATAAAAAATTGCTAACTCTCCAGTCAGGTGACATTTTACCAGCCACTCACAATACTATTACACAGCCACTAGAGAAGCCATCATGAACTATTCAAGAGTGACACTATTCAACACTAAGCACAATCAAATAGAGAAGGATTCGGTACATATATTTAAGTAGAGCTTAATGGAAACAACATTCCCAACAAGAAAGGACACAGGCATTGGTAGGTATCTGATTCCCGGGTATAGGAATCACTGATTCACACTGAAGTAATGAGTGAGAGTATCTGAGCTGGTGTTAAAGCAGCTTCAGACCAGTGCAAAGGAAAAGGACTCCATGTGAAAATGTTCCATGTGGATCCAGGTATTGCTAAATAACAAACTAATCGCTAAAACAATTCAACTGCAGTGTCCACTCCTGTCAACAGAAATCTGTGCTGTCTCATCCATTCTCTGCCTCTTCCGACACATCAGTGGAATCTGACCCACACTCCCTTTCCTCCACCTCCTCTGCCGTGTTTGCGTTTTCATGTGTACAAAACACACTTTTACTTTGACGCGCAAACACTGCCTCTCTTGACCCCCACTTAGTCCTCTAGTTATACAAATATTTCTTAACACGTTTTCATGCATACTCCTCCAATCCTGAGGTTGAATGGTTTTCGCTTTCAGTCTGTACTGTAAGAGAAAAGCCTGATGATCTCATGTCATTCCATTGCCGCCAATCACATGGTGGTTTCTAATGGGGAAAGGCTATAAATGCTTTCATCCCTAGCCATTGTGTGTTTCATGTGCCCCTTGCCTGTGCAATACTGTATGTGTTAAAGTGCCTTAAGTGTACTGTATATACTAACTTAATAAGCTGACTTGATGGCACATTTCCAGTAAATCTTAACTACAGCATGCAAAAGACAAATGGGTCTGGTGATTATGTGGAATACTGGCTGAAGGTTTACAGTCATGGTTCCTTCTTGCTGCTCACAGCAATCTCCTTTCCAGCCACTGGAGGCAGCTGATAAAACTCAGCAGGCAGGGACCAAAGCAGAGGTCAAAGAAAAGTGATTCTTGAATTAAGTTGTCTAACTTTCAGTGATTTTCAGCCACTGTGCCGTTGCACACCAGTGTGCCATGAGAGATCGTCAGGTGTGCCACGGGAAATTGTCCAATTTCACTTAATTGATCAAAAAGGTCAAAAATTTGAAATTTAGTCATTTCAAATTATTGTTTGTGCCTGGGTTATGGCCTGAGGGCCAGGGCTGTATGTTGTCAGAAGTATTGATGACATCTGCAGACATTGAAAGTGTTGTTTTGGAAACTATTTGTACCATTTTGTAACTTTTTTGATTGCTGGTGTGCCACAGGATTTTGTTTAATGTAAAAAACGTGGCTCAAGAAAGGTTGAAAAACACTGGTCTAACTGTCTTGTCTAACTGTCAGAAACAAATCACACAACAAATGGTAATGTTGCTCTATCTCTGCTGGATCTGTAACAACTTTTACAAGGTGAATATACACTAATTTACAAATGTAAATTTATTAAGAATACCCAAAACCTTCTGCTTCACCACTGGATCATTTTGGAGAATGTATAAAATTGGAAAATTTTGGAGAATGTATAAAATGTGACAAACCACTGTCAGTAAACTACAGTTTTAAAGCCCCACAAACAGTGACAGTGCACAGTTCATACCACTGCCAGAAAGGTAGCAATAGACCAGTGATGGACCGATAAGCACCTGCTCTTAAACATGATCTCTATAATCTACTTCCACCTACCGACTGCACAATGAGCAGCATCGCCCAGTTGCACGGCAGACATGACCAGTGGCAGTGATAGTGGCTCCGTTCCAGACAGGGTTTGAAAACTGGCACAGTAGACTGAAATACAAACAATAGGAACAGTGTTAGCTGTGTCACAATCTCAGAAAAAGCATGTCCCTGATTGTGTGGAAGGCTTCAGCACTGCTCAACCATGTGTGACACATGTACAGAAATCCACAACATCTCACCTTGTAATATTAAACAAGGGTGGTGGTATGACTTTAACACTACAAAGTTCAGCAAGGCAGGTATTTAGTCATAAACAAAATTTTTAGACAGACAGTCAGTCAGACAGACAGACAGACAGACAGACAGACAGACAGACAGACAGATAGATAGATAGATAGATAGATAGATAGACTAACAAACTAACAAACAAACAAACAAACAAACTAACAAGCTACAAACATTGATTTAATGCTTAATCATTTATCTTGACCTTGAACTTTATTTTATTTTGTATGTTTCACAATGGCATTATTATCATTATTTTATGACAAACCACAAAGTGATAGCAGGTTGACAATGCACCAAATGTCCTGCATAGATAGATAGATAGATAGATAGATAGATAGATAGATAGATAGATAGACTAACAAACTAACAAACTAACAAACTAACAGGCTACAAACATTGATTTAATGCTTAATCATTTATCTTGACCTTGAACTTTATTTTATTTTGTATGTTTCACAATGGCATTATTATCATTATTTTATGACAAACCACAAAGTGATAGCAGGTTGACAATGCACCAAATGTCCTGCTCTGGCCTGCATCAGGTTGATGCCATCCCTGGGGCCACACCTTGCATACCGGAAAACAAGCACAACACGTAAAAGCCTTAAGTAGCAACAATGCATGGGGCCAGCACAAACATGTTGAGGCTACATGTACATTACTTGTGTGAGCATAGTAGCTTGTTTGTGACGATGTGAAGATGATTTTCCTCAGACCGTGTGTCTCACTGTAAAGTGGGAGTGAGACGTCCTCTGAAAGCTGTGCATTCCACCGCTGCTTTGAGTATCAACTCTCTCACCTTATCCCCACATCCTTATGGTGCTTTGAGTATAAACACGTATACTTCAACATAGAGGTATTTTATCTGCAGTTCAGATCCTGATACCAGTAGTTTTCTGCCCTGGTTTGTACTCTAAACAAAGCAATAATAAGGGCGGTGGAAAAAGCAAACGGCACAAATGTTTACTGCCATTTCAAGTTTGAAGCACTGAGATAGGCTATACTGGTGCAATATCCCAGAAAGAGAGGAGTCGGTGTGTGAAGTGAGGACATGTTGGGCTGGCTCTGTCTTCTTCCAGGGGCCTGTTCAGGGTTAGGATGTGGGTTTGCTCAGGGTTACCCAGACAGCACACAGTGCTCACACAAAGGCCTCCTAACCCAGGAGGCTGAAAGTGGGCCGCAGCATGTGTCACATGGTCCAGCTGAGCCTTTGTTAACTTATATTGGATGCAACAGTCTACTGTGGACTAATTCATGGAGAAGCTACAACATGCGGACCTGGTATTTGTGGAAAATCACCGCACCAGGTTCTTTCCACACCAGTGTTATGTAACTACAGCGTTCCACAGATTTATGGCTCTGTTGCGACTGTGTGAACTGGTCAACTCCAAAACCATTTCTCAGACATTGAGCACTACTAGATTCATATTTGTTTCTGTTAGATACTTACTTGTATATTTTTTCTGTCTAATCTTTATACATTTAGATATTGGAGCAGTAAATAGATGAGTGCATTAGCATTTATAGATAAATATAATCAAATCCTTTTACCTACTTGATGTAACTTGATTTGCTTTGAGTTAGGTTTGTGAATGCTAACATGAATAGTCCCTTTATCCCCTACCTGTCTTCCAGCCTTTGACCGATTGTTTTTCTGTTATGATACCACATTAAGAGCATTTTCAAATACCACTGTAAGTCTGATCACCACCTTAACAAGACAAATCAATAACAGTATAATGGCAGTGATTGATCATGCAATACAGTACAATAATATAAAATGTTATGCCACTGTAAAGTCAACTTCCCATCCAACAGGCACCATATTTACCAACCCTGCAGAATAAATAGCTTTTCTTGTGTTTGTATTTAGTATTGTATACTCCAAGTCATACTAATCCCTGGCAAGGTGAAGCAAGACCCGGAAACCAGAGTGTAAGTGTATACAGTTTTAGTCTTAACTGCACATCTCTGTGAGAGAAAGTGTTATAACATGTGGTGGCTAAATAATAACTTTTCAGAAATAGAAATAGAATATAGATAAAATAGAGGCTAAAATCATACATTCAGATTTATTGTTAGATTTAGTTCAAAGTTTTATTGAAGTTTGGGTTAGGGTTGTGTTTTGAGGTCAAATATCACCAAGACAGGCGTTTTGAGAATAAAACGAAACATGTGCCGCTTTGTACAACCAACACTGCAGGCAGGAGAATGCACATAAAAGGAGGCATTTGATTAAACGCTCTCAGCTGATCCATGTGGTATGAAGGACATCAGCGTACGGTTGACCTCCCAGCAGTCAGCAGTGAGGAGGTCAGTGCCGCCTCTTCAAGGTCAGATCACGTTCTGCACATCCAAAGTCTGGTTCTTTTAATATTATAACAGGGACTTAATATTTAATATTGTCACTATGTTGTTCTATGTTCTCTGACAGCAACATAGCATCAAGACTCAGTCGCTCTCTCTCTCTCTCTGTGTGTGTGTCTGTGTGTGATGGGGAAGTCAATGTGGCCTCATGCAAGGTGAGATCTGGCCCCCGCTGACCTACAGCTTTCTGTCTTTTAGTGAGTCTGTTATCTGTGTCAAGTTAAAAATAATAAGGTAAATAACATTATACCGGAAGTAGTGGCTTCTAAGACAAATGCGCCACTTATATGTGGGAACAGTGACACTTTTATGTCATATTTAAAGAGCTTTCGCAAAGCACGGGACACCATTTGGAAATTTACAAACAAACAGTGGGCTCAATCGTTGTCTATAGTTCGTATTTACTCATGTTTTATTTTGTGAAATATGCCGGAAACGGGTTGCTCTTGTAGCTCTCACACCGGTCAGTCGGAGAAAGGGGGCTGGACTCCGTCCAGTTCTCTTCCTACAAAAAGCCTCTGGAGTTAACTTGACAGAGGACAGCTGTGGGACAGAACGAAGTAGAGTTCGGGGAGTAATATAAATAACAGGTATGAAAGTGTTGTCCCTCCAGCGGAGACGCAGCGGACAAGTGGCAGCGGCGTGGACAAGGGGAGACTGGGCTCATGTTGACACCCACACTCTCCCTGTGTTCGCTCATCTAACTGTACGGTCGAGACCGCAGGGAATGACCGCTGCTTTAAAACGACCGTGAGACACAGCACTAGCTACAAGTGCTGATGGTGAGTCCATTTATCTGCGCACTGTTTCCCTCGACTCTTGCACTAAGATGCCAAAATCCCAGCAGACGTGTACAAAATTTGAGTTTGCTTCGCTTTTATTTAGATTGCGTACATTGAAAATCAGTCACGCCGATGACTCGTTTAATGAATTGGCCGACTGTAAAATTCGGCTTATATAGCATGTCTAATCTCCACCAAACAAGTCTGTTCGTCAGTTTTTCTTTTAGTTTACACTAATAAAGTTAGCTAATGACGTCTCCCAACAGCTGTGGGAACCAGGGAATGGTGTTGCTGAAATAAAGGATGAGTCGATGTATAAAGTGACGCCGTGTTATAATCAGTTACCTGCGCTCGGAGAGTTTTGAACTGGTAGATTTGTCGAAGGAGTTTTCTCACAGTGTTTGTATCCGCGTCAGTCACTGGAGCTCAGATCGTATTTGAGGACAGCAGCCCACTTCAGTATATTTACTAAAAGCCTTCAGGGCTGTCACATGACGTCATGAAGATAATCACCTTATTCTACAGTCTGTATATAAACAGTGTAGAATACAAATTGATTTAATCTCCAATTAAAACTAAAATATTTATCTAGAAAAAAAGATGATGCCCCAGAAGTTTCGTTTAGGTAGGATCATATTTTAAAAATATAGCAGAAGCAGTGGGTGGGAGCTTTGAAGGGTTACAATAAAAATCCTAAAACAAACAAACAAACTTCATAATGGCGTTTCCTTTACTGCCCCAAGCTCAAAGACGACTGAAAGTCAAAGTGTAGCCCTCTCTTCTACCTCGAGATCAGTGGAAAGTAAAAAAGTACATTTTAAGTAGGTAATCAGTAATCTGCAGTGGACTCCAGATAATCGTGACCCTCTTAACTCTGCCTGTTCATTCGTCTCTTTCCTCTCTTGGGATTTGGGTTGGTTTGGTTCCCAAGCAGAATGAGGAAAAGCTTGCCTTGTGAGAAAGTGTGAAACCATCCGACAGAATGGATGGAATTTTTAAAAAATCTAAAATAAAAAAATCTAAACCAAGGACATGTAACGTTTTAAGCATTTGTTTGTTAGAGGTCAAAGTATATTGTAAGTGTTGAAAACTTTGTAAATGAAAACCATTACAATTCTCCAAATAGTGTGAGAATTCATCCAAATTCAGACATGTCATTTACATGTATAATCAGCAAAGTATTGTTTTTTGCATATGATAAATTTGCATTTTATGTAGGATTTCATAAGTGTGTGAATAAACGCGCGCGCACACACACACACACACACACACACAGTATGTAATACTGTCCAACTTGGTGAGTACTCTAATGTGGGATCACATTAAACCAGCAGAATAACACGCTCCCATAAACTTTATGTGGTCCCACAGCCTGAATGTGCAGCAGGGACCTTCGCAGTGATTTACAGTTGTTCTCATGTTGTATACTTAGTATGTTGTCGTCACAGAGATTACACAGGAAGTGCTTAGGCTAGTTGACTGCAGTTTGTCCTTGTGTCCATGTCATTGTAAGCCTGCCTGAATTTGTGTGTGTGTGTGTGTGTCATGTATAGGCCGGGTTGTTTGTGTTGATCCAGGCCTCTGGGCTCTTTGTGTTTGAGGAGGGGTCTCCGGCCTTGCGGAGCTGACCTCAAGGTTTCTATGGCGACAGCAGGAGCCACTTCCTGAATTCTCAGCCCGTCCCACAATACATTATAAGGCAGGGGTCTGAAATCAAAGCAGTGACAGGGGTGTGGGGGCACATACCATTCTATTTCAAAAGAATTATTCATTCTATAAAAGATGTAATGAATAAACAAAACATAGCAGTAAATCAGGAAAACAGTGAATGTTGTAGGGTTAATGTGGAGACAAGTTGAACGAGATGGAGAAAACACTATTCTTTGTCAAAACACCACAACAACGCAGCAGCACTTTCTGTATCGGAGGAAAGACAGGTCCTATCAAATGACACACACACAACCACCTTTGTAATCCAGAACAACTAGGTTTTTTGCTTTGTGTCAGTGAGAAACAACATTTTGGGAAGTGTTAAAAGACGATATCTGCTGTCTACAAATGTAGTGGTCCACAGAAGTTAATTTTTCAGTCGTAACTTTATACTACATTACACATTGCTAGCCTGCTTCATTATTAGCAATGCCTAACAGCGGTATTCTTGAGACTTGCACACAGTTTCCGATGTTTTAACAACAATTATATCTTTCAGGATGTGGTTAGCTTAGCCTAGCTTTGCTTAGTTAAAGCTGGGGAGATGGCTAACTTGGCTAATTTTGCGACCTACAAAGTTGACCAAGACCTTTCAATAATTAACCTGCTGTAAGCATAGTTTAATTACTACACAAACACACATGTAGAAACAACTATGATGACAGCCATACAGGCTCTCCCATCTGCTTCTAGCCTTATGTTAGTAAGGAAATGCTAAGAGGCTAATCACCTCATGACTCCAGCTCTGTCCTGAAAGCACAGACGTGAGAGTGGTATAAATGTTCTTATCGCACACAGACAGTTATCACAGATGTGAGCTAAGCTGAAATACCTCCACTTGCTCAGGGTTTGTTCAGGGCTTGCGTGTAATTGAAAGTTTTCGAAAGGTTTTAGGCATAGACCACAGGTTTATTATCAACTTTTCCGACATGGCCGTGCAACATAGTTTCCTGCATGACCCTAGTACTCTGCACCTGAGGCTGTCGAGGAACATTAACCTGACGTTTTTGTCCTTTAAAGTGTCAACAGTGTTAATAATCAGAGGCCTGGTTTCACGGGCCACCAGCTCTCTTAGTATTCAGGACCCTGATCGGAATATCTGCTGGTCCGTTAAACTGCTGACAGAGACTGATATGCAAGGTCAGCCTGTTGGAGAGAGAAAGGGCGAGACAGAAAGAGAAAGAGAGCTCAATGAAGGAGATAGAGAGGGCACACATATACCCACACACATACATTTATGTAAAGGTCGTAGCCACTAGCAAGTGTTGTCATTGAAGATTAGAAGATAAATTGTAATCTAATAAAGTCAAGGGCACATATTATACTTGTTAAACCAGGTTTATGAACCTCAACCTGCTGATTTGAAAAGGACAATTTGGAAGGTGTGTAAATTGTCTGAGCAATTTTACTGGACTGTATCACTTCCTCAGAGAACGTTTAATGAGTGAAGCTTCAGCCAATTTGACATCAGCACTGCTGCAGCAAACCTGTAAATGTAAAATCTACTAAATTGACCAGTAACAAGTCGAGTGAGTGAAGTTTCAGCTTGATGCCCCATCTACTGAGTCACTAATTCCACTAAAGTTGGAGAAAAATATATACATTGTGTGTGTGAACATTATATAGTTTGTGTGACTGTGTAAAGGCACTGGTGTATGTGGAGTATTTGGGTAGTTGGGTTCTGAGAAAAATTTAGCTGTAGGATAGTTTCTGTCCCTGTGGTCCCCAGCACAGTACCAGAAACTACAGGGTTGATGTTTGCAACCCTTACTGGTTTTTTTTGATTATTCAGAAACAATTCTATTCATAATTATCTATCTCTCTCTGTTATCTACTAGATCAAACTAGATGAAACTGAAGCTTCAGTTGACTTCAAATGGCGAGACTAAATCTCAGAACAGCTGACAAATATAACGCAGTAGTCCTACAGTATATGCAAGGCTGACACTCTGGAAGGAGTTGTCTTTTGTGTCAATTAGAGCTTGAATCATAAATTTATCACTGTTATTGCTATAGTGTGTGATTTCTTTTCATCACTATATGATTTTTGCATGAGAGTTTTTTGATAAGTTCTGATAAAAATTGTTACCTCCATTACCATTACTACAATTAGCATGGAGCTTGATGTCAGAGAGAATAACTCACTTACCTAATACATTAAGGAATATTAGAAAGTCTGCCAAAAGCAGTGCAATGACATGGAGACCCAAACAGTTATGACTTTGAGCAAGTTAAGTGTGGTGAAGATGTTAGTGACGACACATCGGAAAAGCTGCTGAACTTCAAAGGGTCCCTGATAAGTCTGTGTCCTTGGTGTAGTGTAGCTTTTTAAATGGTCTTTAACCTGGCATGCTGTGGCTTTGTCATCATGGTGGTGTATTAGTAATGTAAAAGAAGTGCCTCTTGAGTGGATGGAAAAATACACAGACATAGTGCTTACCATACCTTAAAGGGCTCCTTTGTAGCAGTTTCAAACACCAGTATATCTACATTTAATGTGCTGTCACCTTAGCATGTTTACAATACACAGATCAGACCAAGACTGATTTCCAAGAAGACTGACATCAAATCCATGTTGGATGGACAAGCTACTGCACATATCACCCCATACAAAAGAAGTTTTGTACCATTCACATTTCAGACTATTTGGGAGTGGTAATTAGAATTTGGTATCAGTACAAAACGGTACTGATTTGGGTACAAACAATAACGTAAAAATCAAGTGCTTAAAGAAGCACTCTGACGTCTCTCTCTCTCTCTCTCTCTCTCTCTCTCCGCTCTGTGTGTCAGCCTGTTGCCAAGTGCTAAGAATCTGGGGAATGCAGGATTGCAATGTTCTGATAAAGTTTGCTTTGTTCCCCAAGTGACCTGAGTGAGAGAGAGAGAGAGAAAGGGAGAGAGTAGTACCCATAAGTACACAGACACACACGCACACACACCCACACAGTGTAGGCTTGTATACAGTACTTGCACATTAGCATTTAGCTATTCTTTGACAATTGTGTAGACTGTAAAGCATATTGAGAATACAGAAACAGTCATGTAATTGTAGTAAATAAGTTTTCTATTGGAGAATTAACATTCCTGAAAGTTTTTCTGTGCCTTGCACTGTCAAACCATCCATTAGGCCTATTTACAATAGACTGCCTGGTGTTAAGAGCATTCAGACAATATGGGACAAAGAGTTAAGGGCTCTCAATTCCTAAGGACTGCCCAGCAGTCACAGTTGAGTTTGTGATTTAAATTGGCATTTTAGAATTTTGTGCAATGTGTAGTGAAGAGGAACCATTAGTTGTTGACTTTTAGACTCATCAAGGGGAATTGCATTAACAAAGAATGCTCCTAGCAACTGTGATAGACTGACTTAAACATTCAGCCATAGAACTGGAAATGGGATGTGTGAGGTTTTAATTATTAAATTGTTTTTGTTTTTGTAAGTCAGCACTGTGCTTAAGCTCCAGCAGCAACAATTGTATTTTACTAAAAAAAAAGTACTGATACTATGAAAATACTAAAGAAAATGGAGGTTTGGAAAATAATGGACTTACTTTATGGAGAAGTAAATGAGAAGACTGATATGAAGCCAGTCTGTTAAAATAGAAATGTCACATTGGATCCTGTGTAGTAGTAGATGGAGCAGCTCCATTTGGCTTTGTGGTTCACATTAAACATAGTTGTGGAATATGTTACGTGCCTGACAGTAGCTTGTCACTTAAGTTGTTTGTCATTGGGAGAGTGAGAGGGAATAGGGCAACATGCCATTCCTGTCTTTATCACAGCATAGGACACACATGTGATTACATGCTCTCTCTTTCTCTCACTACCCATACTCCTCACAAACATTCAGTCTTACTTTGCGCCACACACAAAGGTGCATTCATGCTCATGCATTGAAACACCTGCAGATCCTTAACACGTACACCATGCTATCACACACACACACACACACACACCCACACACACTTTCACGCATAATGAAAAACTCATGTAATCAAGACCAATTTGAGGGGCACCCGCTACCTTCCAGGCATTTGAATGCACCTAGTCACATTGTGGATGTCAAAGGTGTAAATAGATAGATACTGAAATTCCTCTGTGTGTGTGTGTGTGTGCCAGTACATGTATTTGTACATAAGAAAAAGTGAATGAGAAAAAGACATCAGAAGAAACAGGAAGTGACCACTTGGGTTGGTGGGGGCAGGGTCATGGAGGCCACTATGGGAGTCCTCCACATCCATTTGCGTGTGAAGAAGTAATTAGGTTTCTGTGTGTGTGTGTGTGTGTGTGTGTGTGTGTGTGTGTGTGTGTGTGTGTGTGTGTGTGTGTGTGTGTGTGTGTGTGTGTGTGTGAGGGAGAAAGGGAGTGCAGAGCTGTGGGAGTGTGTATGGTGGCTAAACAGAAAAGTTGAGTTGTGTTTACATGGTAAACGTTTGTGTGTGTGTATGTATGTGTGTGTGTGTGTGTGTGTGTGTTCCTGTTGGGAGTTAAGGTGGTGGAATTTCTCATGTTGATAGAATGCTTACTGAACAACAAAGCCATGAAAAGAAAACGTAGTGGAAACCATTAACTATGCTGGTAACTGCCTAGCACTAAGTGTGTACTGTAACACAAAGGAGGCTGCGCTCTCTCTCTCTCTCTCTCTCGCTCTCTCTGCACTGCTCTGTGCTTTGCAGAGACAAATTAGTTTCAAAGACTTAACTTTTGCAATTACTGTGTGTCAAATACAGTATCTTATTAGGAATAAATCTGTACTAAACAAAACAGTGAAAAAACAAAGATACAGATACTGAAAGTCCTGTTCTTCTGTGAGAGACAGTGGAGGAAACACCAAACTCTGACACACGAGGGAAAACTAAACACTTTGGATGGTCATTTTGGATGTCTGCCAATACAGGACAGAAATGTTACTCCTAGATAAAGAAACAGGAGGGAAAAAATGGGACAAATACATACGGTACAGTGTGTGTTTGTATGTATGTGTAGGAGGTATTCGACATACAGTAATATATTTATACAGTATACACACATACACACACACACATGCTGGATATATTCAAGCTTTCATAGAACTTTATTGAAACTTAAGCTTTTTTAATGTCTTGAGTTTGTTTAACATTAGAAGTGCAATTGCAAGTACATTCAGAACAGTGGAAACCATTGAAACATTTCTTTACACATTGGCCATTGAAAATGTGTAAAGAAAAATATCCCCAAAAATAAACAGACCTACAGTTAACGTGCCATTTCAAGTACTTTCCAGAACAGTACTGATTTTAAATGGTAAATAAATATAATATATATAATGTAATACACACACACACACACACACACACACACACACATATATGTATATTTGCGCACATAATCAGAGTTTCCTCCATTCCTAAATGTTAGTGCATCATGCTCTGATGGGTCTTGTGCATGGTGGACAATATATACATATACATATTCATATTCGTATACATATATATATGTGTGTGTGTGTGTGTGTGTGTGTGTGTATATATATATATATATATATAATATACAGTATATATGGAGAGAGAGAGAGAGAGGTTTGTAAAGGACACATGAATAGTTTTATGTGATGATGGATTATTCCTTTCAGGCATGGAGAGGGCATCTGACCTGAGCTGCAGAGGAAAGTCACCAGTGTTGCCACAACACAACCTACTTTTTTCCATTTTTTTTTCTTTTTTTCTTCTTTCCCATGTAGATGTTAGATTGTAAAAAGATATTGTGAAAATTTTAATACTTCGTCCTGATTTAAACGATCAGGGGGAACTGCCTCACATCACTGCTGGACACATTTACTAGAGGGATATTTGGGGTGGGTGTGCATGCGTGTGTGTGTGTGCGCATGTGCACGTTAACAGGTTGAGTCTCTTCCGCGGGCCAGTTGGCAGTCGGGGCTACTGTAAACATCCTTGACTGGAAGCTGGTGTTAGGTTCTGGGGCTTTCAGTCGGATGTTTGCAGCAGCCGACTGCTAGTACCATCACTGTATCTCACCTGTGTGCTGAGCATGGATCCCACTGGATCACTGTCATCAGTCACACACAACTGTAAGTATAGAGACAGTTTATTTGTAGTATTACAGAAGGTCTAACAGAAGGTTTTAATTTTGTTCCTCATTGATATCAGGTATGATAAGTCTACATACACCACTGCCTTGATAGATAGATTTCAAACCAAACCTCAAACTACAGCAGTGCCAGCTGCTGCTTACATTTTTTTCCAGCAAAAAGTGGCTCTCAAGTTTAAGTAACCTTTTCTCAGTGAATTTTATCTGAGAAAACTTCACTTTCAAAACACTTGGTGCATGGCTGTTGGTGAGTTACACTTTATCTAATCACAGTGGATGTCTCAATTCACAGGAGAAATAAATATGTAGCAACAGGGCAACTTTTTCAAAAAGCGCTGTCAGACAGGAGCGAGGGAGAGGAGTGCGAGACAAGGGAGAAATGGCTGCCAGTGATAGCTGTCTCTGTTCAGTTCCCAGTGGCTGGGAGGGGCCTCATCCTCTCCTGAGAAGAGAGGACAAGGGAGGGGAAAGGAATGGAGGGAGGTGGATAAAAGGAAAGAGGACCAGGATGGTAATGACATAGATGAAGGCATGGAAAGGGAGACAGATTGGTCTTGACACCCCCACCCCCACCACTACCATCAGTCAGAGTAGAGGGGAAGTGTGGCATACATAAGAGGGTCACAGACAAGAAAGGAAGGAAGGAAGCATTCCAGTATTACCCTCACCCCCCTATCCCACATTCATCATCGTATCATGAATGAAAACATGCTGTGCTTCTTGCAGTTTCTGTCTAAACGGCATTGGCAATTTATCGTTGGTGCTGAAAACCCAGGAAACAGTTCAGTTCAAAAAGCTCCTGCACACATACAGACAGAATCCAACCCAGCAGTGTGTAGATGAGGCCTCGATGTGACGGTTTGTGTTGTATTGGTTAGATGAAACTATACCTCTCATCTATTTATATAAAAAGGGAAGAAATTAGTATTTATGCAGCATAATTCCTGAGAAACCACTGCCAATGAAGCTAAAATGTAAGTATAGAGCTGTGTTGGTTTGTTTTGTTCGTTATTATGCTGAATTAAATAGTGTTATACAATTTAAATCATGTTTTAAAGGCTAAAGATTGGACCAATTTAAAAAAAGTAACTTTTCATTCACTCTCACATTAATCCAATAATTGATTTATGTTGTGAATTTATGATTGTTTGTCTTTGTAAGACACTCAGATCACACGCTAACTTAATGCAGTGTCAGACGACCCTGTGACCTCTGAGATGTAGGTAGTGTAAACATCCTACACTCTCGGCGTCTGCCCCTATTGGCCGGGAGTGGGACTGTTTGCACTGCCTGGCTCAGGAACACAATGAATGTCGGGGGAGAATGGTTTTTAAAAATGTTTCTTTCTCTGAACATTTTATTTAGAAAACTAAATTCTTTAAATGTATCTTTTTCTCTTACCTCAAATCTTGTGACCTAATTTACTGTCAGTCAACATTTGAGTGATTCTCCCCTTTTCAGTGTGAGAAGAAATGTTGGTGGATCATTGATATTATTTTACTCTCTTGTGTTATTAATGTCATGTAAGTTTCTTGAGCTCTGTGGTATCATGCATTAAGAAAAGTATTACCAGTATAACAATATAAGTGGCTGTGAAAACAGTGTAAATAAAGACTAATTGGACTGAATGTGGGATTTGTGTAGCTCCCGACTTCCGACATCCTCTTCGATTGCTGGGGAATGCATGCCATTCGGGACAGGAAACAGGGAACGGCACGTCTCTGATTGGCTAGATTTCCTGACCCAGCGACCTCGGTCATGGCTGTCCCACTGCAGCAGCAACACACATATGCACTCACACAGTGAGAGAGAGAGTACTGGTCCAGTAAAAGGAGATAATTGAAGAAACAACAACCAAAGTTGTCATATACTTTGAGGAATTAACATGAAAGTTAATGGAAGTTTTTCTTCAAAGAGCTGAAAATGCGTATGTGTGTGTGTGCACTTATATGGTTAAGTAGGAGGGAAGACATACAGAGGAAGCAGAAACAGTGGGTGTTGTCTCTGTGTGCACTTACAAGTCTGCTATTCTTGGACTAAAAATATACAATCTATAATAAATACATCAGCGGGGCGGATGTGGCTGTTTAAAGGGGAATGACGTGTGTTATTCAGTGTACCAGTACTCGGGGGCAAATGTCAAAGTGGTGTAAAGCCACTGGAATGGATGTTAGTCCTGCACTTGACGAGTAGAGGTCGTGTCAGCTGTGGATTATACTGTTGGATTTTGAACTAAATCCCATCAAGTGACTTATAGTATTCTGCAGAATCACATCACATGTTCCACTGCATTTGAATTATTCTCTGCATAAATGGATTTCTTCCATCTGTGACGTTCAGTCTGTCAGCATTAATGGTTCTCAAATTTGGCATTTCTTGCTTGTCATTCCTATTTATGTATGTACTTCAGGATATATAGAGTAAGGTTGTATTATCTTGAATATTAAATGCAATATTTTAAAACGGTACTGTTGTACTTATTTTCTGACTTGTTTGATGTACAGGGTGTACTTTTATTTAAATGATGTAATTACACCACTTGCAGTCAGAAATAATCAATGATCCTAATTTTGGGTGGAAAAAATACAAAATAAAAGCTAAAATGTCAACATACAGTTATAACCTTGTATTTTTATTTATAGAGTGATCGTATAATGTACATGCCACAAGATGGAGCTATAGCGCCAAATAACATCTTAGCGTATTGTCTCAGGTGCAGGAACCAGGCTTAAAGCTGTAAAGATGTTTCTCTGAATTTAAGGTAAAAAGTAAGTTATGAGCAATTAAGACACTATATAGATAACTGGTCTCTCACCGTGTCTCTTAGAAATCTGTCTGCGTTAGTTTAAAATAGCACTGTGGTGTGTTTTTGGATGTGTGCACATGTGTGTATGTGAGACAAAGTATGAAAACAGTGGGAATCATTTGTATGTACCATAATATACATTCTCACAGCTAAATGCTGTTGAGGTCAATGGGGCATTAACCGATGATGAAGAATAACATGCAGTTCCTGTTTTCGGCACCTCAGAAAGCAGAAGTGGACTCTCATCCTGGAACCTAGTTTCTGCCACAAGACAGAAAGCAGGGAAAGCCCCCGAAACCGAAACTAACATCAGTTTCTACATGTTAATTAGACAGAAACAAAACACTCAAAAATCTGCACCGTCGGGGCTTTTCATACATAATAGTATAGACCAACAAGCACTGATATGAGTTCAGGTATATATATATACGTGTGTGTGTGTGTATATACATACATACATACATACATACATACATACATACATACATACATACATACATACATACATACATATATATATATATTCAAAAGCTTAAAAACAAAACTGCTGTGGTGCACTGTGCTCTATGTTAGATACTGGTGTGAAGAAAAGTGTGAGGTGATTAAGTGTGAGTCTCCAGCAGCGTCTGAAGCGCCATGATCCTCCCTCAAGCATGAGAGTGGGGAATATTGTGAAATATCTTTTTAAAGGCCCAGCAGCATGCTGCACGACATGCTGGGAGGAAATGGAAGATGAGAAGACAGGAAACACATGGAGACGCCATCTGTTGTCGGGCAACAATACAGAATAATGTGCCAAACTGGAGACAGCACACACACATACCCGCACGCACACAGAAAATAGCAGATTGAAGGCACAGACAAATGAAGCAGCATGAGTGCATATTCAACTGATTATTCTTCAACAGTAAAGGACTCTGATTCCTTTTTGATGAAATATAAAAGACACAGCATGACACAAAAGAAACAATAAGAATGGAAAAAATAAACCATTTCATTAGACTGAACATCATATAAAACACCTTGCTTTAATGCCCTAAACAATAGGGCTCTGAGGAAAATAATCAGACTAATTAGAAATAAAATTTGTTTTAATTCATCTAGAATGCAGCCTTTATGGCCTAATACTTCAACTCACTGTAGCACTGACAAACTGTTCCAACTCCTCGGCAGGCAAACAAGCGATTTAAATCGTTCAGCACTTCTCCCAGAAGTGGCAAAACAATCTGATCTCTTTCCTCTGTATAAACTGGGATTTGTGTAGTTACAACATCTTCTTCTCTTCTTCTCTGAGGACACTACAATACTTTGATCCTGTGTAACTGCATTATTATAACTGTGGCAGCCGGATAGCTCTGTGGTAAAGATACTGACCGTGCTACAGGAGACCCGGGTTTGAATCCTGCCAAGCATGATGCTACAGCAAGGGGGAGTGAAGCTACCAGGTGTTTTTTGTGTGTTGTAAATAGGGAGATTTTATTAAATACATTTTTAAGATTTATTTATATATTGTGTGAAAAAACACGATTTAGCAGCAGTTTTATCTTTATCTACACTGATTTCAAAGCAAAATGCTGCACACTGTAGCACTTAGTTAGTTTATTCATTGAGGCCAACAAGGCATAGAGCAGACTCATAGCCACATAGCACGATAACTGCAACATGGGTCATTCCTTCATCTGCTTCATTTTTCTGTATAGTTAACAGAAAAACAACTGACATTCATATATTGGCCTTAGATATACTTTAATGTCATGATCATATGCAAATGTCACAAATCAATACAATAATTATTGTATTTGTTTTGTTATACATTGTATCTGCTAAACATTAGTTTGAGCAATCACTTCTGTGGTGGCACGTCACCTGTCATTCAATGACGAAGCACAGGCATTATAAATTGAGCTCATTGATTGCCATGTTTCCAAGCATCCAACTGCTGCCACTGCTGCTGTTATTGGCAACAGGCCACAATGTCCAGCTGACTGATGACTCAAATAAGAGTCTCGATGACAGAATTTTATGAGCAGATCATCCAGCAATTGATTGTATTGCTTTGTTTGTAATTTGCTCAGGCAACAAGTCCATTTGTTCATGAAGGCTTTCACGCTTGAATATGTTTCGTGTACAAATGGATCTTTCCCTTGTAGCTTTACATTCAGCTCATTCACGTGCACTAATATGTCCATTAACGCCAATAATGACCCAACTTGACCTTTGACACCTCAGACACTCTTCCACATATACTTTCCCCAATATCTCACACGCCGCTGTTTATTGACAACTCGACACTCGCTACCAAACTTCAGAAGAAGAAGAAGCGTGACCTGAAAAGGTCCTGTGTAGCTGCGATGGGCCAATGGTGGTACCAATTAAGTATCGCAGGAAATAAACACTACAAATGTAAATATATTCTAAGATTGTTGTTAATGTAAACGATCCTGCGGGCCAGATTAGACAATGCAAGATTGTAGTTTGTATACACTAACTGAAAACTGTACACATACATTATGTTTATGTGAAGTCCAGACAGGTTTCTGTTAAAAAGGGTGAAGTGTGTGCGCCTTTCTGAATTTCAAAAAACCATTTCTGTGTTTACCAGAATGTGTTTTTGTGCCCTTCAATATTCTTCTCCCCATTAGAAACAAGACTCAACAGCATTCTATTTTTTCACTAAGCTTCCAACATTAGCCCATTTACCTGCTGTTGGCTTTTTTCCCTCACACAAATCCTATTTTCTTTGTTTTGCAATGAATATTTAATGTGGCAGCGATGTGCATATTAATTCAACATTAGTTCCACTCAGATGAAAGCCTCTGACGTCAGTCATGTTTCAGAAGTCAGGCGGATAATCTTTGTTATATTAAGTGTTTGAACACGAAATCCCTTTGCATGTTTAATCTTCCACTGTGAGCTTATTTAACCATGATGGCTGTTGATTCATTGAACAGCTGTTTAGCCAAACACTGAGGTTTAGCTCAACCAATGAGATTATCGCTGCTTCCAGAGCTGCTCTGCACCTGACTCGCATGTGCACATCAACTCACAAACTACACAAGAGACATAATCCACAGCCACAATTTTATTTGTGGCAGGTTTCACATATTTGGGCACATTTCAAGGTACTGTGGCCAATCTAGGCTGAAAAACACTGAGGAAACACTGGTGTGTTCAGAAAGCATAGTGAATACTCATCTATGGAACATTCACATTTTAATCAATAAGCCAGGTACAAAGAGTCAAGTTTTATGTATTATTAAGATATGGGACTTATTCCTGCTCTCACTGAACATTTATACTACTCATAGTGTATTGTATAGGACTATAATGAAGACAGTAATGTAAATATCAAACTATTGTACAAAAAACAGCATGTACAGGAGATTAGCTGGAAAAAACAATACTTACAACAAATAGATAAACACAAAAAATACAAAAAAGGCACTTAAGAATATCAGGTACACACACACACATACACATTCACACATATTTAAGAACACATACAATATAATAAAAATTCAGATACTTAAGCCCCTGTTATTATACACGTCACCTGAAAAGTTAATTTTCTTTTACAATTATATCAGATACACTTGGCTAAGGAAGCAGTGTAGAGACCTTAAAAAACATCCCACTGGAAGAACAGCTGAAAAGTTTGCGATCCCCATCTCCTGTCTTACACCTGACATGGCTTATAATTTCACAGATATTTTATAATTTCACAGATATTTGTCGTTGAAAAAACAGAGACCAGATGTTTCATGTCTGAAAGAATGGAATCCAGCAGAATAAAATTGTTATTTCAAAAAACGTGTGTGTGTGTGTGTGTGTGTGTGTGTATAACAAAATGTATATAATTTCACATATTATTTAGCCAGGTTATTGCAGGATTACAACAATATGAGAACAGTGACTCACATTCATGACTAGACAGCAACGACTTGGAGAAATCTACAGTGCTTTCGACCGGAAGACACAGATTGTCAAAGAAGTGCAACACGCAACACATCACCTGTTCTGAGACATTAACGCCACTGACGGTCAACAGCAAATCACCTTGTTCAGTTACGTGTAGAAGACTTTTAGGTCACACAACACATCCTGTGGCAGCTGTTTTGGAGGTGCTGATCTACTGATGACAAATTATCATGCACGGTTTTGTCAAAAATGTGAGCATGTTAGCCATAAAACCACAGTTGGGATACAATTAACAGTTTCATGTTTACAGTCTTTTTTTTAATTAAGTTAGTCTTTTATATATTTTTTATTAAATTACATTGATTAGCCAACCATTGCTGTTAACATTAGCCAGCTAATGTATGTTTGCTGGTACTAGCAAAACTATGTTGAAGAAGCTACCACTACCAGTGGATGTTAGAGATGATATTGTAACTTTAATTAGCTAGTGAAAGTAACCTATCTTAAAGTTTGATAGGATATTTGAGTGGGAGATTCTGTTTTCTGGTTCATAGCATCCTACATTTTGAAACAGGAGTTACACTGCCACCTTTCCCTGAGAACCAGATTGGCTTTTTTTCTTGTTATTAGGTGCACTAAGATAAAATTGTCAGGTTCATCAGGTTAACAACAAAACCTGTTTTTTGCTCTATTGTATTGTATTGTCCTGTACAATTTTCACAGAGAGAAACTATCAACATGTTGATAGTAGAAAGGCAGAGCAGGCATATCATTGGCCTGTTACTATGACGATTTCAAAAGAATCGGAAAACAGTGTAGGTAGGTAGGTATTGCTGTAACAACCAGCCCATCCTGCCCTTTTCAGCCCGTGAACTTGCGTGTGCCGCGAGTGTCACTTCATGGAAACAAAAAAGGAAAAAATCTTCCTCATAAAGACACAAGATTTCAAATGAACACTTTCACTTTACAGTGCCTGTACCAAATGAGCTCAGCTAATGTGGCTCAGTTCCATTCCATTTCCAGCTACAGTGTGATGTGGTACAAGACTGTGTCCAAAAACCATCACGTCAACAGGCCAATCAGCTCGAACCTTTGGTTCTATAATCCTTTAACAATGTTTTACATCTGCAACAGCTCCAGATCACAACATTAAATAAGACACTTCTCTTTCTGATGCCACACACGCTTAGGTCTCTATTATTGGTTTAGATGATTTTGGCATTCGTTCCAAGACTATATTGTCTTAATCCCTAATACAATTAAACTCAATACTCCGCATATGACATACAATGATAGTTTATGGTAGCCCTTTACCTTAATTGCTTCTAATGACACATTTATTAGATTCCCAGCTATAACTATCAGTCTGTTTTACTCCTCAGACTGAGCCTTTCAGACTACAATGGGACCGGCTTATAATAAAGTTCTTCTCCATTCATAATAATTGTTATAACTGTTTTGCCAAAAAAAAAAGAAAAGAATTTATAAAACTTTGAAAAACTAACAATCAAACCCTATGACTCTTCACTAATAGGGATTGTAGTCATTTCGCCCACCTCTAGCTCCTACCAACATCAGCGAGCCTTCCAGTCTGGCCATATTCAACCCAGGAACTGTGCAGCCTTTCACTCCTCCTCCTGCCACGTCATGGCACATCACGGCATCATGGGAAGACTCGTTAATCCCACTTCTTGTAGAAGCGGCGATGTTGCTCTCTTCATCTTTTCTCTGTTGCTCCGGTGTTGGAGCAGGTGCTCTGATCCCGCTACTCCCTGCACCCACACCAGCTCCGGTACCAACTCCACCACTTCGCCGTTTAGGAGGTGGACCCCAGAGGAAGCCATGAGCAGGCCTGTAGTGCTGGCGGGCATAACGAAGAAGGCGTCTGCGAGTGGCAGGGAGGCGTATGGTGTAGACATAATACTCTAGGATGCTGTGCTGCATGTTGGGAAGGGTGTTGTGGTACAGCGACTCCTCCAGGAAGAGGCGAACCAGAGGCGCTTTGAAGGCCTCATAACCCAGTTCACCCAGGGACTTCAGGATGCGAGTGATCCGCAGGTAGTTGTGCTGGGAACTTCACAGAACAAAACACGGGAGGCAGTTTAAGTAGTCTGTACTTAAACTGCCTCGGAAATACGGAGAAAACCCTGATAATTTATAATTAATTCCAGATGCCCATTTATTTGTACTGCATCATGACTGTCAAAAGGATAGTTGCTGACGCTTTTCATAAAAATGTTGACTGAAAACATTATATTGTGAAATAAATTAAAATATTTTCCTTAAAAACAAAAATAAAAACTACAAAATGAAGATGTGCCGTGAAAATGGCTGAATGGACAAACACAATTCAATCATTTGCATGATTAGTGAAGTAGTACTGAAGTACAGTAGCAGCAGTAAACAGGAGTCCTCATTTCAGTCCTCAACTGTGGACATTAATAGAGACACTTTTGAGAGAGTAGACGCGAGACTGATTATGTTGAAACCCAAAACAGTGATTTCCACAGTAATGGTCATAAAATGTGTTGAGCAGCTGTTCTTTAGTGTGGAGTACTTGATGTTTTACTTGTGGTTGGGATACTGGGAACAGTTACTCAGATGCTAAAAACTACAGGAGGTTTGTGACCTGAGGACGGATCAACATAGCCTGAAAAAACATACTTATTAAGCACACACATTGTATTGTTGGCAATACAATGACTTCTCTTAAGCCAGGGGTGTCAAACTCATTTAGGTCTGGGGGGCGCATACTGCCTAATCTGATCATAAGGGGGCCAGACCAGTAAACTCATAGTGTAATTACATAGATTCTATGTAATTACGCTTGGACTTATTGTATCTTCTCAGATACTTATTGTATCTTCTATGTCAGCACATCTGCTGTTAGTTCAGTGGCAGCGTTGTGTCATGTTGTCTGCCCTGACTAAAATAGTGCGCACCTAGCAGACAACGTAGGAACTGCATATTTATAAAAAAAAATGTAATTCATGATTTTTTGATTTTTATGGGTTTTTTTAATATTGCAGATTTATCCCAAGGTCAAGACTGGACCTCCTGGCAGGCCGTACGTTTGACACCCCTGTCTTAAGCCATGAAAACATCAAATGATCATCCTTCAAATGACCTTTGAAGGGTGATAATTTGTTTCTTGACTTGAAACAAGTCAATTTCCTTTTGGCTGCTTATTGAGAAGCAATTATGTTGCATGGGATTTAGAGCAACCACCTTGTTGACTGCCACAAAAGCAGCAAATGGCAACCAAGTGACTAGTTCACACAAACTCTGGTTGCAGCTTTTATACCACTAGGAACGTATTTATGTGTGTACGCTTACTCATTAAGGTGCTGGAAGCGCTCCTGCCAGTTGGGAGCCCGAGCAACATTTCCGCTCTTATCCAGCAGTTTGATGCCATAGAAGTCCAACATCAAGGAATAGGCCGCCAGGAATCTCCGCTTAGCTTCACGAGTGCTTTGGAATTCCTGAAGCAGACAGGTACAGCACAATTGTCCTGCTGGGCATGCATTTTGGGGGATGGGATAATGACTGCACGGTGCATAAGAACAGTCTTTGTAAAGACTTTGAAAAGTCTTTCACCCAGACTACAATTAATTGTCTCTTGCTGAGACACTTTAACAGCAAAGTGTAACTTAACAGAATTAATATCCCGAAAGCTTTTCTCTGAAGATGCTGCTTATGTTCCTTTTAAGGGATCAGGTTAACTGCTCTTTATTAAATGCAAATATTTTTTTTTGTTGTTGTTGAACAGCTGCAGTCACTCCACCAAGTTATGGAATGAGGAAATGCAAATAAATAAGGAAGGCAGTCAGCAGCATCTCCAATAGTAACTAGTAACTATATGTCTATTAGTATGTACTGTATATGTTGACTTGTTTGTATGTGTCTTACTTTGATCTCGTCCTGAGTCAGTTCATGTGCGTAGAAGTTGAGCCCTTGTTCTCGTAATGGGAACAGCCTGCCGCCCAAAAAAATATATATATACGTGATTAGTTTAATTTAAAAATGTATTTCTATTTTGGAAGAAACATATGCTGTGGAATGTTTGGTTTGATAATGCCAGTATTAAGTAGTTCTAACCTGCAGTGTAACCACGGTTCTAGAACTTCATTTAAATAGCTGTGTCTCAATCTGTGTCCATACATACACTTTCTATATCAAGTGCACAACTGTGTTCACACTGCACAGCATGAGAATACACACAGTGCACTCATACCTATCAAACACTGAGTGTGAATGGTCAGTATCGTGCCTGTGTAGCTGATGGGGGAATATTAAAAATATTAAAGTGGGTGACAGTGGTCACTTCCAGTACAATGTCAGAATTTGGTTTGAGACTACACCACACTGGTGAAACGACCCCAGGAGATGCATAGCACACTCAGTGTACATGTGCTATGGGGAGTATGTGATTTGAGACACTGTCTTCTGTAGGGATTGTTCAAGTTGGTGAAGCTGATTTTTTGCCTTGGACGGCACACAGAGCAGCACATTATCCTGCATATGCATATTTACTGCACATCCTTTTCCCAGGTTTCATTTATAAAATGAGATAGAGATAAGATCTCTCACCACTGTATGTACGTGTGATTGTGCTCCAGTTTGTCATAGTCGCTTCTCCACTTCGACAGAATCTCCTCTATATATATACCTGAGAAGAGACACAGCTAATTAGGTGCCAAGAACATTTAATTGTGTGTGTGTGTGTGCGTGCGTGCGTGCGTGTTCAAGAAATTGACAGTGCTAGAGACAATTTTAAAACAATGGCTCAGTTCACTAATTTGCTGGTATTTCCCAGTCAAACATGCTATTTATCCAGACAAGACCAACTAATGCCAAAGTCAAGATCTCTTCTCTCCACAGTGGTAGGAGAGTGCGTGTGTGTGTGTCTGTGTATGTGTGTGTGTGTTATGTGAGCTCACCGTCAGGTACTAGTGGGATCTTGTTTAAGTAGAAGCGCAGGTTACGGTACTCGTTGGGTTGCCGGGACCTTTTGTAGTTCTGCACACACAAAGATCAGTGAGGTCATACGCAGAGTTTCTCCTCTGTATGTGTGTGTGTGTGTGTGTGTGTGTGTGTGTGTGTGTGTGTGTGTGTGTGTGTGGCATGTACCGGGTAGCTGTGACGGTATTTGTAGAGATCCCTGGCAGCATAGAAACTCCTCTTCATCTTTGGAAGAGACTCGGGGGAGTCAGTCAGCTGAGAGAGGAAGCAGGAAAGACACAAAGAAAAGAAGAAATGAAATAAAACAGGAGAAAAAATCAACAAAGGAAGTTTGATTTTAAGAAAATGTATGTTTGAACAGATGCAGTGTAGCACTCCTCTGCCATTCAGCTGAAAAAAAAGCGCTGACTGAATAACGCTTTTGAGGTCAAAGGCCGTCATCATGCAGGAGGAGAGGAATGCAAGAAACTAGAAATGATTCTTAACCTTAATTCAACTATTTCAGCTAATTCAACTATTTCTAACTATCTAACAATACGACACTATGGACAGTCTTACAGTACTATACAGACCATTCTATTCACACATACCACCTTGATCTATACAGCAGTATATAACATAAGGATGTTTGACCCAAACTTACATGCCAATCAGCAAACTGCATCCTACAAATAAATCCTCGTCACATAAACACAATTTCTGGTTACTACTGTGGGAAGGAGTGACTTTTCAAGCAGCCCTGGTGGTTGTGATTATATCACACAGAGAGAAATCAATCATCTAACAAGAACCAGCCAGCTCATTGGAGGTTAACTGATCAGAACTATATTAATATCATGAAAATAAAATATTTGATTTCCTTCATAAATCAGCAGGCAGACATCGGTACCTTCATTTGGAAATACACTATTATCCCAAACCATCTATGATAATGAACTCATTGACTAATTTTGCTCTTATTAATTTCTGTTTTTTTTTTACCATGATTAGTGTAATTTTGATGTCTTGCTTTTATTCTGTGATTTTCTTCATGTATTTTAATGCCTCTGTAAAGCACTTTGAGTTGCCCTGTGTATGATTAGTACTGAACAAATAAACTTGCCTTGCCTACAAATGTTTGCAGATGTAATCACCACTCTACATACATGAATACATTTGTTTGTTTTTTTACTCGACCGTAATTGATGGTAATTCATCTTAAACATTTACATTGTCATACAGATGATTCACAGTTAGCTATATCTTTCTGGTGCGTACGCGAATGTCTGAAGTCGAACTACCATAAAATTGACATTTTCTTAAATTAAGTTTGGTGGGGGCTCGCTGAGCCGCGCGGTTGTCCTCTCTGTGTCCTGGGCCTTGTTAACATAGTAAGCTGCCGGTGGCACATGTTACCTCACCGTGTCCCCACACACACATAACGCACGCGCGCGCTATTGTTTGACCACTTGCATGTCTCCTACCTGCGGGGACGTGTCCCCGGGCTCTGCGGCGGCCCGCTCGCTCTCCGCCGGGCTGACGGAGTCGGAGATGCCGCTGTCATCTTCGCTCTCGGAGTCCGACCCCCACGTCGAGTCGCATTCCTCCACGGTGCTCGGCTCCCTGAAACGCCAGCTGCCCAACAGATTTCCCATTTAAAACACACACACCGGTCGCTCCGCTTCCTTTCTTCTTTATGATCCACGCGTGATTTTACACCGATCGCTACATGCTTCCAGCGGGGAGGCGGGTGGAGGGCGCACACGGTGCACTGTTTTAAATGGCAGCAGGGAGGGAGTTCCGCGCGAGCGGCGATGATGCGTGTTTCTGTATGAGGGGCGATTAATGCCGAACAGAAGCGGGAGCCATGAAAACCAGACAGGTTCATTCATTCAATCCGCCTGCAGTAAATTGGTATTGTGTTCACTCTTGCTGTTAAGTCCAGCTGCTCTTATTATTTTTATGGATTCGCTTGTTTCACTTCATCAGACATTTGTCATCCTCTGAAGTGAATGTCAATATAACACTCACCCAGATATGTTTTTCTTTCAATATGGGAATAATTTTGGCCCCCAAGAATAGTTAAATCATGAGGTTGTGCACAGAAGAATAGTTGTTAAAAATACGAATTCATAACACAACAGCTGTTGTCTTTTTCCCAAAAGGCAATGATAACATCTTTATGTATAGTATAGTCCAGTCATACTACAGACGAAGCCCGTGACTCGCTTCTGCATTGTGGCACTAATCACCCCTCATAGTAGACTCGGGAACAGCAGCATCAGGACCAAAGGCGCGTCACGTGACACAGGAAGAGGCGTTGTTTAAGGCATGATGAATACAGCAAGAGAGCTCTGACCTACAGATCTCTGTGATGAAATATTTCGATGAAGGTGGTGGGGATTTCCACCAAGTGACTGAGGTTCTGAGTTCACTCATGCGCATGATGTGCTGGTTCACTTCCTCTGTCATCTTGTCAGCTTTATCCTACACATGCCCATTGCACATGCCCTGTTTTGCATTTTGAAATTGAGATTTCCCATGAAAATACAGTGCAATGCCTGGCAATACCATGGTGTGGGCTACTATTCATATGTACTCCCATTTCATAAATTTCACTTAATTTTTTTAAAATTTCACCTTTATTCCATCATACAGTCTCTCTAAGATCATAATCTTTTTTTCTAAGGGAGACCTGAGGACAGAGAAACATATTCACAATAGCAAAACCAAAAGACAGCACCGCAGACAAATGACCTCAAGATAATAATGACCACAATAAATTAATAAAAATAAATAGGAACAAGAATATTGACAATATTAATAAATTAATATATGAATAAAAATAGGAACAAGAATATTGGAAAACACATGACTGACACCTCTGACTCTGATGTGATTCTGGCCATAAAGCACAGCCAGTCCTCATGTTGTGGCTGCAGCGTGACATGACAAGGGCATGTGGACATGTGACAGAAAGTAAACAGAGGTCAGGTTAAAGTCATCCTTGTTGTTTTCCAGTTATTGGTGAAATGTTGAAATTAAGGGAACATGGAAAATGAGGTAGCGAAGGATCAATGCAAGTATTATCAGTTTTTATGGTGGTATTTTTGTAAGCACCATTTTGTAAGCACCATGTTTTTTTTATAAATCCCGTATAAGATATTGTTAATGGAGGAAATTCCACACTCAGATGACTACTATAGTCTGGTCATCTTTTATTACAGAAAAGTACAGATACATTTTTTTAGCAGTTATCTTTGACAGCGTGTTCACTCGTGATCAATAGCATGACAAAATATGACATTTCTCTTATCCACAGATTGAGAGACAAATCTAAATCTAAAGTCCATAAGCCTTACACCCTAGCACAAAATAATGATAAGACTGCACTGCTGCATTAAAAAATCTTATTTGTCTCATAGCTCATGTACCTTCATTACTTTTTATGGCTGTAAGTATTTTATTGCATTCAGTCCAACCAGTTGTAACTGATGTCTTTAGCCTATACTTGTATGCTGATTTTCAGGCTTTATTTGTGCCACAGCGACACAAATTCACACATGCGTACAAATATGAGTGGCATGCACAGTTTGCTGTGGAATCTTCCACCAAACATCCCAAATGTCACAACATAATAATGACCCGCATGCTATATGGTATAGTCTGCCACACAGAATAAAAATCATACCCAACTACAAGTTATTACGAGACATCATGTCACTGACTGCTAACTAACTTTTTTTAATTAACTGCCTAATTTGGGGCCCTTGAAATATCAGACAAAATAAAATTCTAATTCTAAATAAAAACTTCGTGGATGAATGCAAAAGACTGGACAATGAGGCGAGAGTGTATCTTTTTTTCTATTTCTGCTGTACTTGCAGTGTATTTACCACCAGGGAGCAATGTTTCCTTTACAATAATGTCAGGCTGTCTCATTGTCTGTCCCTTCTCTTCATGTGTGTATATGACGCAGACACCTTTGTGGAGAAAGTTCAAACCATTTTAAGAAGAACATCTTGTCCATTTAGTAAAAAAACAAATACACCTGTTAGCAATGGGTAATATATGGTTCAGTAGTTTGGGTTAGGTAAGTATCCACAAAATGAGTCTATATGATGTCCTGAACCCACTGGCAAATATATGGACAAGGGAGAGATAAGAATGTTTGACACTATATACACTCAGACATGCTTACACACACAAATAAACAATAGGCTTTAGCTGTGTAGTCTGTAGCACAGAAGCAGAGCACACCGTGCAAAACAAGGCTTCTAAGTGAAGTGGACAGCTTAATATTCCCTGCCTGCTGCACCTTGTGTGTGTGTGTTTTTTATGAATATTTATTTTTCTCCAGGATATGCCTTGGGTGTGTTGTTGTCAATGCATATGCTTCACAAATGGTACCTGGGAACCAATCATCAGGCCTAGAAACACAAAAATAATCATCAACTAGAGCAGGCAGATGCATCATATTCTTTGAACGGTCTTGTATGCAAAGCTTCTCACTTGTCCAGTCCACTCACACAACATCTGTAATCCACTGAATTTTCTGTCTAGTCTGTTCCAGTGGAGGCTCTCTTTTTTGTCACAAAAAATACAATAATAATAATAGCAAAAATAACAACAACAACAACAACAACAACAACAACAACAATAATAATAATAATAACAATAATTACTATTATTATTATTATTATTGTTATTATTATTATTATTATTATTATTATTATTATTATTATTATTATTATTATCATTATTATTATTATATAAGGTAATCACAAAGTAAATGGTTTGCTTCAAATGTACTAACACAAAGAATTGATTGCTAAATGTATAACAGGTGCAAAACATTGAGTCGGATCATAGTGAAGATGTGAGCAATTATAAACAAACATTTTTATACATTCCATTTATTTTTGGCGTTTTATCTCTCATGAGACGTTTTGATGCTGAACATCGGATGAGCCATGTCTTTGGCTTTAGGGGGGCTAAGAGAAAGCTTTAGAGTGTTTGCTTCAGTGAGATCCACCTGCACCATTATGATAATGCAGGCATCATCACAAATGAGTGTCACATTCTGAGACTGGTGCATTGTGTCATTTAGGATTAACAATTAGAAATCAGCATGGATTAGAACTCATGCAAAAAACACTGCCTCGTTAATTAGGGTATTTAGTTGAACAGCTGATGCACCGCTGAAAGCCTGAGTAATCGTTCGAGATTCTTTCAAACTCCATTCCAGATTCACTTCTAGCTGTTCCATGTCGCATCCAAACGCATTTTGTCGAATTTTCTCTTCCCTGGAGCTTTTAAGTATCAGTGCACTAGCAGCTAATCTCTCAGGCCGACAGTCTGGCTCATGGCTAATGACTAAGTGTCAGAGTAACAGATGAGGCTGCTGTCTACACTGACCTGTTTACATACACTAAAGGCTACAGGCGTGAATGTTGCCCAGGATAAATCATTCAGCCACAATGGATAGAAAATGAACTCGTGGCAAATAAACACCAAATCAACACTGCCGCTGAATCAATGCACCAACCCCCATAACTGAGTAGATAAATCTAATAAAACTGAATTGCACTTTTGGTATAATAATAAGTTTTTTTAAATCATAGGAGCACAAATATACAAGACAAAATGTGTTTCCAGCTTCCTGTTTGAAAAAAACAAAGTCAGAGTGTGTTCATAATATAAGAGTAAAAGAAGCAGTGGCAGTATTTAAAGGGTTTGTAATTGCTTTGTAATTACAGTTTTGTGGCTTGAAGTGTTATGTCTCTTTAGGTTTTCCAGCTTCCACCGCAGCATTTAGTTGACACGTGTTGTCGATAAAGAAAAAAAGTGTGTCCTCCAATCAAGTTGACAAACAGGTTTATTCTCAGAATACAAAAATTAAAAAAGGCACACATTTTCCACAAGCAATGTGGCAGTCCACACACACTCTAACACAGCTTTCATCCGATTTCAACACAGTCAAAAAAAAAAACGTGTATTCCTGTGAATCTCCCCATTTAAGGCACTTCCTGGCTAAAAAACACAGTGACCTTTGCTCCTGTTACTTAAAGTGACATGCAGTATTTTTAACTGTTTCTCAGGTATAATAAAAACAACAATATGAATTATAAATGAATTATCAGAGAACCCCAGTACCAATCATAAATTCAATTAATGTTTTTTTAATTCAATTAAATTATTATTCTACCATGAACTGAAACCATTTAATTAATAACACACGGCACCTACAGTCTCTCTCGCTCTCTCACTCACACACACACACTCTGTTTTGTATATGACTTTGAATATGAATTGGATAAACTGATCTTCCTGAGCAGTGACAGTGAGACGTGTTCTAGTGCACACACAATATCAGCACGTGGGAGTGGAGATGGATGGAAGCTCTCAGTGAAAATGTAGATGGTGAAACATACAGAGGAATGGAAGGTGATGCATTGGACTACTTACAAAATCAAATCAAATAAAACAAATGCACTGACTATTTCAGTGGCAGAAAAAGTAAAAAAGGGGAATGTCTGGGGGAATTTCATTTCCTTGCTTCTCAGGGAACATATTATTGTTTATAACCTTCTTTGTTGGCCAGACACATTTTCAAAAGGAGTCAAAGAATATGTATTCTGTGCTTTCAAACTGTTGAATGACTGTTGCTGGGGTCCGTTGCTGGGGTATCGTAACATTAAACTTTTTACTATTAAACATCGCCAACCTGTGGGGCGGTGGTGTCCGGGGTGGGAGTGGGTTGGGGGTGTCGGACGTCGCAGCAAGTTAATAAATAAATAAAATAAAATAAATATATACAGGGGGTCCTCGAGTTACGACGGTCGCGAATTACGTCGTTTTCGTCGTTACGACACATGTCCCGTCAACTTCCTTGTTTCGGCTTAAGCAGTTTGCCCCGTAAATACATACAGACTTCACACGGGAACTAGTTGGTGAGCGCTCTCTCTGTCTCTCAGCGCGCCTGCCGGCTCTCCAGCACCTCCACAGCACAGCCAGGCCACTCTGCCTTGTGTTTACC
>JAFBJQ010003735.1:0-46503 GCA_016785345.1 Trinectes maculatus
AATCAGATAACTGGCTATATAAGTATGGTTGTCTTATTCCAGGTGCCACATCACCAACGGGGGACCAGAGGATGGTCCAGGACCTGAGCCTGTTAGGGCAGGTGGGGAGCCGGCTTGTCTTCGAACGATGCTCATAGTCACTATACCCTTGCTGTGAAAGTGGCCTAGTGTAGTCTGACGTATGGCCATGCCTAATTACACTAAATTGCATTCATTGGAACCCGTTTCCCCCCAGTGTTCTGACGATCATCTCTGAGACACCACAGTGCCCTGGTCTGAAATGTGGAGATAACGCATTTGCATGCGGTCGTAACGTTGAAACAAAACGAAACGGAACACAACCATTAATACCAGGCATCTGTTGCATTGAACAGATCGAGCTCTGTTGGTGCGTATGTGGATGTTCGGGGTGTGGAGGCTAGTTACGATGCTACTTTACCGTTTTCTGTGGTTGTAATGCTATTTGTTACACATACAACGGCCTATGTTGGGACTGTATATGTTTTGACGATGAGAGTGACACTTATATATACGTTGATATTCGTTCTGTCTTCACCGTGCGTGCTGGTTAACACATTTGATCCAGTCACATCAACAGTGGTGGTTGGCATTGGTGTGACTCTGGGTCGAACAAATTACAGATATTTTCAGGAAGGTTGCAATTCAAAGTGGATAACCTTCAACGAAACAGGTAAACACTTGCTGCTGCCCATTATATCACTTTGGGTCACTTTTATATTATTGTGGCTTTTACTATGTCATCTGAACACACTCTAAAAAGTTGTGTTTAGAGTCTGGTGTTTGCAGCCACCCATGTTGTCAACGTCCTGTGTTATACTACCAAGGTCTCAAGGTCGATCTGGACACAAAACTCTTTGGACAGCACATTGCGTCTCACATCGTCTTAAAGGCCGTGGGTGGATTCATGAACAACACCAACCCGAAGAAGCCTCTGGTGCTTTCTCTTCATGGGTGGACTGGTGTTGGAGCTTAACACTCATCAATTTCAGCTCCGACTAAACAGTGGACACACACAGAGGCACACAGGAGACGAGAAACTTTTACACACAGCTGCTGTGGGGAGAAGACACTGTTTGAAGACACCTGGAGTTCTCCACCCTCCCCAAACAGCCCTGCACTTTTATTAAGAAAAAGCAAAAGATTACATGAGTGGGCGTTTCTGCCGCTGTGTATAAGCACATGATTACAAGCACATGATTACATTCTTGTTTGTGTTCACATACTTCAATATTTCTCCTAACAACTGGTACAGGGAAAAATGTCATCAGCAAGCTGATCACTGAAAACATTTATAGAGAGGGAATGGATAGCCTCTTTGTTCATGTTTTCACATCAACGCTTCACTTTCCACATCAACGTTAATATCATATCTACAAGGTATGAACTAGGCACATTTAGATTACCATTCCTTTAAATTGACATACAGTGGCATTCCGTTGTACGTCTGCCTTCTTTGTGAGTGAAATTTACTCTTGTTTATTCTCAGGCTCAGTTACAGCAGAGGATAAAAGGCAATGTCACCAACTGTGAGCGCTCCATGTTCATATTTGATGAGATGGACAAGATGCATCCTGGTGTGATTGACAGCATTAAGCCATACCTAGACTACTATGCCAAGATGGACAGAGTCTCTTATAGGAAAGCCATCTTCATTTTTCTAAGTTAAAACCTAGACCTGTTGCCTTCAGGCACATTGTCCATGCTTCCAGCCGATAATCCAAGGGAAGTTATGATGTGTGTTTTTTGTTTTTGATGTTGCTTATAGTAATGCAGGAGGGGACACCATTGCACAGAGAGCCTTAAATGTCTGGAAAGAAGGACAGAACCGAGAAGAGATACAGCTAAAGGACCTGGAAACACAGCTCTCTCTCAGTGTTCAACAACAATAACAGTACGTATACATTACATAAAGGTATAAAGGTTTGACATTTTGGGAAACAATATTTTCCACTGGGAAACTCATAATTTCTCTCTCTCCCTCCCTCTAGGTGGATTTTTCCAGACGTGTCTGATAGACAAGAGCGTGGTAGACTTCTTTGTCCCACCATTGCCTTTGGAATATAAACATGTCGTCCAGTGTGTCATGGCAGAAATGGAAGCCAGGAATTTGAAGCCAGACAAACACATGGCAGACAAGGTGGCCAGAGATTTGGTCTATTTCTCGAAAACCGAAGGAGTCTTCTCTGTAAAAGGCTGCAAGACAATAGAGAGCAAACTAGACTACTACATATAACGTCCCTATTCCCTATTGGACAGACACTACTTTGAATAATATGCACACTTTGTATTTAACAAGCGTAAGACGTTTCTGTAATGAATATGATAAACATGTGGTTCCACACCAGTCCGCTGATGGTTACTGTACATGTGTGTAAGGCAAAATAAAACAGACATAAAAGGCTCCACAGTGTGCATTAAGGCAGGTGTTCTTCTGTGTGCTATGAGACTGTGGAGTGGCTGTTTTGTTTCCCCAACGTACAGGTTGGAGCAGTCCTCACTGCACTGCACTGCACTGCATATACCACGTTGTCCAGTTTATGTCTCAGTGTTTTGTCCTTTGGGCGCACCGTTTCTGACTCAGTGTGTTGCTGGGTCTCACGTGTACAGGGATCTTACATTTAAGGAAGACAGGCATCAGACTAACCACTCACATTCATTGGAATCCATTCCTGCCCAGTGTTCTCAGGATCATCCAGGAGACACCACAGTGCCCTGGCCTGATGTGTGGACATAATGCATTTTCATGTGATCCTAATGTTGAAATGTACAAAAGCTTTAATGTTTGCATGCATGAACAGAAGACACACTGACAAACAACCTCCTGAGAGCTATAGTCAATATAGTTTATTGAAAAAGGACCATACACTCTGTGTGACACCAACACAAGGAGGAGAACCTGCACACAACAAACAATAGAGCAAATCATAACAGCACATTGGGTAAAAGGCAGCAAACGGCGTGTAGCGAAACCGTCGCCAAAGCTGTGTAACTACATGGGTGTACATCAACAGTAAGAGCGTATTGCACAGCGGATCAATGACAAGGCTTGCCACTCCATGCTCCATGCAAGGGTCAGCCCTCCTGAACACCGAGCTCCGTGGGCGAACAGGCTGCAATCCTCTTCTCATGCACAACATTCGCATCAAGGACTTCCGTCCCGGTAACCCAAGGATGACTGAGTATTTGTTCCACGCTAGGCCTCTCTTCAGGTGTTCGTGTTTAAATATTAGGTGCCTTTGGGTGATTTCGCGGCGGTTCTTGAAAGGCATGTTTCCATGCACCATGTCATACAGCAGTATGCCTAACGACCACACCTCGGCAGGTCGTGCGCGGTACCCGCCTCCGCTGCTGATTCTCTCAGGCGGCCTGTATTGTTCGGTTCCATAGAACATGTTGTGCACATCGTTGTTGAGGAAATGTGCTGAGCCAAAGTCGATGAGCGTCAGCGTGTCAGTCTTTAAGTCCACAAGTGTGTTTTCCTCCTTCAGATCCATATGTATGACTCCGTAACTGTGACAGTGCCTCACGGCTTCCAGGATCTGACGCAGGAAGCCCCTGGCCTTGTTTTCGCTCAGACATCCTTTGTCCGTGATATAATCAAAAAGGTCTTGCGAGTCCCTAGGTTTCTCCATGATTATCAACCAACGGTCCTGGTCCCTGTAATAATCCATCATGCGTATAACACCGTCAAGCGAAGGCGTTGCGACCCAATCCAACATCACGATCTCCATTGGCTGGCTACCATGCAGCGTACCCAATCGACAGCACTTGTGATCGCTGACTTTCATGGCCACATCTTTCCCATCACATAGTCTGACTCCAGGATACACACGTCCGTATTTGCCTGTGCCCAACACCTTTTCAAACGAGATCCTGTACTTTTTGTTGATCACCTCCGTTCCTGCCATCGCAGTAACGTGCAATCACTTCCATGTCAATGGCTTAGATGGTTGGCTTTATAGCACACAGTTGCACAGCGGCGGTCGGACACTCTCAGCGGCGGTCGGACGCTCTCAGCGGCGGTCGGACGCTCTCCGCGGCGGTCGGACCCGGTCTATGGCGGTCGGACGCTCTCAGCAGCGGTCGGACCTTGTCTATCGGACCCGGTCGGTTGGACCTTGTCAATGGCGGTTGGACCTTGTCAATGGCAGTCGGACGCTCTCAGCGGCGGTCGGACCGGGTCTATGGCGGTCGGACGCTCTCAGCGGTGGTCAGACCCGGTCAATGGTGGTCGGACGCTCTCAGCAGCGGTCGGACCCGGTCTATGACGGTCGGATGCTCTCAGCAGCGGTTGGACCCAGGCTATGGCGGTCGGACGGTCTCAGCAGCGGTTGGACCTTGTCAATGGCAGTCGGACCCAGTCTATGGCGGTCGGACGCTCTCAGCAGCGGTCGGACACGGTACAGCAGCAGCCGAACCCCCCTGAGAGCTGACTCTCATAGCATATCAAAGAAGGCAAACGTTTCCGAAGCGACTTTTTTAGCCTGATTATGATCAAACCTCATATCTGAACACTTTTTGTTTTGTTTCTGTGTGTTTTTCTTCGAATGTCAACAAAAGGACCATCGTCCAGAGGGCCCGCTGCAGTTCGAAGGGTTGGACTACGACTGTAGGTCTTAATCACAAAGGATATCGTTCCTGGGACACCGATTCATGCTCTTACACAGGTTTGTATTATTTCCCTGTCCTTTACAAAAACAAACAAGTAACCAACTTCAGGAATGTCTCCTTAATTTCCATGTCCGATCTGACTGTTCGATGTGGAGGTGGTGGTGGTGCTACAGCACAATTGTCCCGCTGCGGCTATAGTTGCGTACCTAAAAGTGTCACCAAACCCAAGCTATCCCTCTGCATTCTCTCCAGCATGTCTCTCCAGTTATAGAAGAAAGCGGGCTTGAAACTGCCCACGGAGCCCTGAAAGCTGATCAAGTAACCTTGATAGTCCCGTATGGCTACTTTGGGCATGCCGACATCGGGGGCGAGTTTTACGTTGAAGTAATACACGGGTTCGGACGGGTGAGGTTCCAGCCTCAGGTCGTGAGAACTGCACATCTGCGCCATGGCGGCGGACTGTTTGAAGAGGAGACAGAGGATGCAGTACAACGGCGGCGTCACTGGCTCCAATCGGCATTCTCCTTGGCGGGAGACCCTTTCTCTGTCCGAGACTAACCTTTTGTATGCCTCGGGGGTTACGAGAGATTTCAACGGCCCAGTCCTAGCGTTCACGAGCGTCCCTTTACACGAATGAGCGTTAACGCACGAAGGCAGGACGGGGTCATTGAGAATGTCCGTGAGCAGGGCTCTGTTATACACGTTGTGTGCCAAATATCTGCCCGGCACCGAGGCAATGAGAGGATTCGAGTTCCTGTCCAGCAGCTGCATCACGGTCAGTACCGGAGTACAGCGGGGGCACATGGGGTTCGGATGCTCTTTGGACTCGCACGAGCACACCTGAGTACCCGGGCACTCCGGGAACAGGACCCCGAGATCTGAGGCCGACACGTGCCTGCTGGACGACACCTTCTCGAGCACCAGGGCTCTGATCTCGTCTCTGTACTCGACGACCTTCCTCTCGTCACAGCACGGGGTTCCTGAGGTCAGGTCGCCGGGGCCCGCCATGTAGTTAAACAGGCTGAGACGCTCACGAGGCTCACCCAAGCGCAGCAGGGTTTCTCCATCAGCTCTGCAAAGCATGCGCATATCGCGCACACAAACCCACGCATGACGGAATAACTGCTAAAGTGTGGCTCGCTCAGATACCACTCCGGGTCGTCTGTGAAAAACGTCTCACACACCCTGACAACCCAGGGGCAGCGGAGCTTCAGCCTGCTCTGCGCCGGTCTTTGCTGCTCTTAACCAACGTGACGAGACACGCTAAATACTTAGCGCCGCAGCACTGCTTGCCAACGCGTCGAGCCTTCGCCCGTGAGCATCCCCTTCCAGCGCTGTAGCTGATCATGGAAACTCGTCTGTAGAGGTTAGTGGCTTTGCGTGCGGCGCCCACCAACGCGGTCTCATGGTTTCTCTCGCACTCTCTCAGCAGCTCATTGGGGACCCAACCCGTAAACGGAAAAGACCGCTTGTGTCCGCTGCCCTCCATCGAAGCTCCAGCTGTCATCGAGGTACCTCCCATCTGTCATCGAGGTACCTTCCACTTTCATTGACTCCTCTGTCTCCCCTTCCATTTTGTGATCTGTGTAGATCCCTTCCTCTTCCTCTTGCACGCAGCCTCCCACTCTGCTGTCCTGTGCCCCGATGGAAGCACAAACCTATGCTGTTCGCTGTACAAGGCCCTGACCTTGGACCCCGTGCCGGTCATGGGAGACGAGGTATACGTGCCTGGAAGTGGAAGTGTTGAACATAATGTCTCTCAGAGAAGACATGGTGGAAATATGCTCCTCCCACCGCTTCAACTTCAGACGAGCAGTGGCCGGGTTGCTTGCTTGCGCCTCGAAGAATGAGCCGTGCTCCTGTGAGAGAGGTCGGTGTTCAGCAAAAACATCTTCTCTCGGAAAGCAGACGCGTGAAACTATCGAGGAAGGCCTCAGAGCCCATGCGCTGAGCGCGTGTCTCCGCAAGCACAGGCCCCACGTGGACCCCGACTCACCAGAGGGAGCCCGTGGACGCCCGGCTCGATTCCTGTGGGCTTACGAGCTAGAGCCCGTGGCCGCCGCGTACAGGTGCCTGATCCGGCACCGGAGCGCGAGCTACCCCAAGTGCTGCGATGCGGTCTTGGTCTATCAGATAGAGCGCTCTCGAAACCTGCCCTCTGGCCTGTACGTGTACAGGTCGCGCCCCTCTCACTTCGGCTGCTTGAAGGAGAGGCCTTTGACCGTGGTGAATCAGTTCAACTTTGTGACAGACCGCAGGTCGGCGGTCGAAGGGAAGCCTGACGACAGAAGTCTCCTGGATGCCATCACCAAAGACGCGTTCCGGGGATGGGATAATTTCAGCACCCTGTACGTGATAGGCCGCAGGAACGCACTGCGTGCACCCGAGTAGGGGAACAGGCTGTTCAGCGAGGCCGTGGCGTTGGGCCTGATCGACCAGAGGTCCTCTGCGAAGGCGGTATCCTGCGAGCACCATCAAGTGGCCCTGCGGACCGAACAAGGTTGCGTGATAGACCTGCGCTGGAACAGGTGGTGTGGTCCAACCACGACGAAGATCCCCAGAAGATAGAGTCCGAAGTGCTGACATGGCTGTACCCGAACAGCCATGTCAGCACTTCGGACTCTATCTTCTGGGGATCTTCTGGGGACCAACACGCGACCCAGGTCCGTTCACACCGTAGACTACAAAAACAAACGGCTAAGGATTCGTTACATTCTCTTGGATACCGAAAGGTTCACCAGGACCATGCCCGAACCCCCCAACGAGAACACGTCATACTTCATGCACACGTACTTCGAAGGAGACGACAGGTTGGCTGCCACAGCTGTCGGTGAGCTCCCCGAGGCTGCGAGTAGAATGGGCTCGCCATGTCCCAACCCGAAAGCATTTGCCTCCTGGTATGAGCTCCCGACGTCCCTGGGGTCCTCGCAGCCTACTCCTTTCAGTGGCTGAGTGAAGCTGAGGCGGTCTCCGGTCGTCTCCGATGATCTACGTGTCTCCTTCGTGGAGTGGGCCAGGCAAGACAGCGAGGGAACGTCCTGCATGTCCATTGCGGTACAACACACCCTGTATTACCACGCCAGGCACAGGGAGTACAAGCTCATCTGTCACACAGTGATGGACGCAGACGTGACGCTCAGAATTTTCAAGCTGTGAAACTACTTCCATTTTTGACTGACACAGACCTTCACGCAACACTACGTGAGCCTTCGCGCATCTCGTGGTGTTGCGTGATGTATTTACAAAACCCAGGGTGCTTACCCATCCTCTAATGTATTGTGTCACGTGAACGTATGGCGTGCATCGTGCGCACCGGTGTTTAGTATATTTAGTTTATTTGCCAGGGACCATGTGGTCCCAAGGCTAACCTCCGCTGAGTCTCCGGTCATCACAGTTTAATCACTGGTTTAATCACATCAAAAACTGTCTTGCTCTGTAGGCCGACGATTTTCTTGTCTCCTTCAGTTCTTGTGTTCTCTCTTGTCGTCAGGTAAAGTGAGGCGTACAACTCATAACAGCCCAATACCTGCAGCTCCAGAGCATGTTCTACGATCAGCTGCCACCACAGTCGATGGTCCATAGAAGTGGCTGCACCTGGTACTGGAACAGTGGAGCACAAAGACTCTGGAGAAGAGGTTGAATTAGTAAAGTGCATTAATAAGACACAGATATAATGATATGATGTAGATGGAAGGAGGGAAAGCAGACAGTGGCTGCACCTGGTACTGGAACAGTGGAGCACAAAGACTCTGGAGAAGAGGTTGAATTAGTAAAGTGCATTAATAAGACACAGATATAATGAAATGATGTAGATGGAGGGAGGGAAAGCAGACATTGGCTCTAAGAGCTGATCAAAGATGGACCTCGACCAGCCCTAACTATAAGCTTTGTCAAAGAGGAACGTTTTCAGTCTGCTCTTAAATACTGAGAGGGTGTCCTTCTTGATTGAAGCTGGGAGATGATTCCACGGCAGAGGAGCCTGCCTGATAGCTGAAGGCTCTGGCTCCTAGTCTGCTCCTATGGATTTTTGGAATTGTGAGTAAACCTGCATTCTGAGAGCGGAGTGCTCTAGTAGGATGATATGGGATTATTAAATTTTGTAGGTATGTTGGTGCCATACCATTTAGAGCTTTGTATGTGAGTAGAATGATTTTGAATTCGATTCTAAATTTCACAGGGAGCCAGTGTAGTGAAGCTAATATGGGGGAGATATGTTCTCTTCTCTTGGTTCTGGTCAATACACGTGCGTCAGCATTTTGAACAAGCTGCAGGCTCTTTAAGGACTTACTGCTGCAGCCTGCTAGCAATGAGTTACAGTAGTCAAGCCTGGACGCGACAAAAGCGTGGATTTATTTTTCGGCATCTTTAAAAGACAGGATATGTCTGATTTTTGCGATATTGCGTAGGTGAAAAAAGGCAGTTCTCGAGGTCTGTTTTATGTGAGAATCGAGTGATAAATCAGAATCAAATATAACTCCCAGATTCCTGTCAGTTTCACTGGGAGCAAGGACAATGCCATCTAGACTGGCTATATAATTAGATAATGATTCTCTAAGGTGTCTAGGACCAAGTACTAAAATTTCAGTTTTGTCTGCATTTAATAATAGAAAATTTTGGAGGACAGGCAGAGTAGGCAGAGTAGCTTCAGGCCGGACGTGTCCATACCATCGTACTTCACCCTGGGCACGGACAACGAACGGCGACCATGGACCACAGCATTTGACGCTTTCGAGGGGAGGAAGCCCGTACCCCTGTACTCCTTTGTGCGAGACAAATGTCTGTATCACGAGGAGCGAGGCGACCGACCATCAGATGACCTCCGGTACCTCGGGGAGCTGTGGCAGGGCTCTCCCGCGAGGGTGCGCGTGATCACTTTTGTCCTGAGCGTATTGATGCCCAAGCAGACTGTGCACAACCTGGTGGGGACTCACAGCGCCAGGGAAGCGGCAGTGACAAGAGCCAGGTTCGATCATCAAGCGATCGAGTTAAGCGCGTCATTGGAACCCCGTGTTGATTGCATCGGACTGGAGCGCGTAAACCGGGACGCGTCAGTGATGCTGCACGCTGTGAGCACTTTGGAGACCGGGTGGCAGACGCTAGAATGTTGGTTGACGGAAAAGGATGCACGGTTCCGTGAGGCAGACGTTGTCGAAAGGGTCTTGATAGGAGTCCTCGGTTCCCTGAGGGACCTGTGTCTAGCGGACCAGAGACCCTGCAGAGTGTTGTATGCTGACGACTTGGAGCATTCCATGCCTAAGCTCTCGATGGCATTGCTGGTTCACAGAGAGACGGGAGAGAAACTGTCCCTCTTGCCCTACGTTTCAATGTCCAGGATTTACAGGGCCTCGTTGTTACCCTAGGATGGCAGCTCAGCGTCTTGCGGTTCACAGCGGTTTCGTACGCAAGCCCCGTAGGCCACGTCAGTTGTCTATTGCAACCACCCCTGCCGGAGGAGCGCTCCATTCCCCGCTCCCACTGGGCGCCGGTGGGCAGATTCCCGCTGTTCACAAGGTCGAATACCAGCACGTCTCCGGAAACGCATATAGCCTTCTCATTCCAGATGCCAGCGCGTCCAGGTTTAGTCAGTCCTTGGCTGGGATGACTCACATAATCGTGAGACATGTGAACACGCTGCTGCACCACAGGCGGTTTCTGTAAAGTCTTGATGTCTTCGGAAACCACAAATGTCATCTTATGAAACAGCACGCGGTCTGACGCCTCCAGCTCCATCTTAGAGAGTCCCCTGGACTTCCACCTCATTTGGTTGGTGCGCAACAGATGCACTCTTTCGAGTTCGGCATCTAGGCCGTAGGCGGAGAGGGGACGCGCCTGCTGGGTTGGATCCCCCCTACTGGATCCGGAATGGCTGTCCGGCATCCCCTCTACATCCATGGCCTTGATTTGGTCATCACGGGAGGCAACCGCTTGGACCCCTGTGACCGGAGAGGCTTGCCTGTCCACAGCGTTGTTGGGCAGAGGCTCGGGCGTTGGCTGTCTGGAAGAAACCAATCCGATCAGCCCCGGCGTTGGCTGTCTGGAAGAAACCAATCCGATCAGCCCCGGCGTTGGGTCTTCGGGGAAGGAAGACGCGTCGGGTGTTGGCGTCGGAGTCGTCGACTGACACTGACTGTGGATTCTCTGGGATGAGGGGGCGTGATTGCCAAGATGTGACTGGCTCACGGTTGTTACGCTTCTCTCCTGCGTCCAGGCCCTTTTGTCCTCCGGGTACGCGTTGTCGACGACTCAGGTCTCTCTGGCATTCGGGTCAAGGCGTCACCTGCTCCGCTTCTTCGGTCGCCTGGAGTACCTGCTCCGGAAAAAACAGCTCCATGGCATGCTGTAACACATCTGTGTATGGTGTCTTGTTCATGGCGATCCTGCTAAAGAAAAGATCGGAGGTGAAGTGCAGGTCCTTTCCGGGCGTCATGTTGCCTGCTGTGAGCCGGGAACCTGAGGCTTGTGTATGTACGCAAGGCCGTGGTTCTCGTTGTCTTGAGTCGTGGAGTACGCATGGCACAGCGTCGCAGTTCTTGTAGTAGCCATCACTTTCTGACCCACGTCGGGGCTGTCTTGAGTTTCCCTCGTGCGTTTCCTCTGTCTCACAGAGCTCGGTCCGGGGACCAAATGATAAGATGATCCCGCTAGTGCTTGACAGCTGTCCACGCGGGATAAGAATGCACAGGATCTCGCACAACTCTGGTCTGGTACTAGGCGAGCCTCTCAGTGCCTGATCCGAGTCTCTGAGCACCTCGAGCAAGCACACCTCACCACCGGCATCATGCTTGGTCTTATTTTTGCCTGTCCTCTTGGACCTCGGCGGCCTAGTCAGCCACGCGACCTTATCTACCAGATCGCTTTTTGTCCTCGAGTGCGGGCCTAGCCACTCTGCGCGCTGTTCGCGTAGGCTTACGTAGCTCATGCCTCCGGCCACGGTCGACTTCAACCGGGTCCAAACATCCTCGTCCACCAAACCCGTCTCACAAAACCCGGATATCACGTTATCCGTCAGCGAGTCATCCAATGCTGGGGCGTCTGGCTGCTCTTGTCTGCCACAACGCACGATCGCATCCTTGCAGCCGTGCTTGCCAGCGCGTCGCAAGATCAAGGCCAGCTTTTGGCATGCGGTGCGGAACTGCGCTTCATCATCAGGGAAGTATAACCCAAACGTAACTGATGTACTGCACAGAAAGTTTATTTGCACACATATACATTGATGAAAATAAAGTCACTTGAGTAAACAATGTCTTTAAAATGTCTTTTGTTTTTATTTTAGTCCGCATTTGTCACCCTCTCCATTGGCCGTCTCGCGGTCAAGGAGGACCAGCGAGTCTTTGTGGTGGTATAACGTGTTTTGTCCTTCAGTAGATCTTTCTGATCTCCGTGATCGATGCGCAGCACACTCCGCAGCGCTCATTGCAGGGACACACGACGTGAGCACACGTCGAGACACAACCTTTAAACTCTTTGCACGTGCGGCAAGTGAAGTCAAATCCAAGGGGTACTTCGAATGTGTTTTCGGAAGGCTTTTTTCGTTCCAGAATATTTCAGTTGCTGATCGCGGTCCTGCATTGGCCGCAATTACTCAACTGGGAAAAGCAAGCCTTGCAGCAGGTCTGACCGCATGTCTAGGCACTTCCATGATATGTGTGCGCTCAGGAACCCAAGGAAAATGCATATCTGCCTCATGGTCCATGAGGCTTGGACCATGAGGCAGATGGTCCAAGCCTCGGTACAAGCCAGGGGACGAAGTGACCGTCCGCATCCAGCACCCCTCTGAGGGTCTCCATGCCATTTTCGAAACACAGCACCGCTTTCAAGGGAGCTGTGTCACATGTGACAGTGACCTGAGGTTTCACTGAAGTCAGCTGCAAGTGCTCGTTGCTCAATCGGTACATCTCGCGTCTCAGGGAGTCACGCGTGGCCTCCACGACCAACTGATGCGGCGGCGCTCTGGTACCGTAGTACATGCGGGACTTCTCAGCCACGGCACGCACTAGGGCCTCGTCGTCGTCGGGAATCTAGGTCACTCTGACCACGTCCATGTTGTTATTGGTCAAAACGGAGCACGGAGCCGTGCAAGATACGTAGGTCCTCGTGTTGCAGGTCCAGACCTCGGAACATTTCAGGCCGTGTTTCTTGAAGAGATCATAGATAGTCTGAGGTTCATTGCAGTGCACGTTGATTTTCCTGACCATGCCGGACGTTCCGATATGTGGAGGGACCAGAACTGAAAGACAGTGGGGCTCCTGTGTATGTTAGATCACAAACACATAAGTGATCAGACTGATGTCTTACAATTCATGTCTCAATGAACACACACACACGCACACACGCACACACGCACACACGCACACACGCACACACGCACAAGGTCGATGCGATTGGTACTCACGTGTGCGGTCCTCAGCTTAAAGTCGGTCTAAGGATCCACCATGGTGAAGTTCGCCCCTTCAGCTCTTTGCCAAAAACAGTTTACCATAAGCTTGATAGTCTCCAATGCCTCAGCGCTGAAACCCCGATCGTGCATCAATTCAACATTCCACAATGCGATTCTGTTATTTGTGTTGTGAGATGGAGGTGATTTCCAATGTGGATCCAGTACATTTTCTACCTGTTCCCACATCATGCCCGCAATTTTTCGATGCGCCCAATTCAGTTGCGTAAAGCCAAACAAGTTCTCCAAAAACGGGACCATGTCAGTGTCCTGCTTACAGTCCAGAACCACAACAGTTATGTTTTGTACCTCGCTCTGGAACCAGCAATGCCATCTCGTCACATGCCAATGCAGAATGTCTTCCATGGACTGCAACCTCAAGTTGTCCCGCGGCGCGGCGATCCATCTGATCAATATTGTTACACGGACCATGTCTGATTGTCAGATGTTCTGTTTCCAAAAAATCCGAAAGCAAACCGTTTGAGATGTGCACGTGTTTCCACTGCCCGGCCTCAAAAACAGCTCCTTATGCTGTTTTTGAGTGCCCTGAGCCCTCCCTGAGCAAGTGAATAGCAGTCGGACCCTGTGAATAGCGGTCGGACCCTGTGAATGGCGGTCGGACCCTGTGAATAGCGGTCGGACCCTGTGAATGGCGGTCGGATTCCGTCAATAGCGGTCGGACCCCGTGAATGGTGGTTGGACCCTGTGAATGGCGGTCGGATCCTGTAAATAGCGGTCGGATCCTGTGAATAGCGGTCGGACCTTGTGAATGGCGGTCGGACCCCACCATTATATATAACAACACTGTCGTTGTAACTAGAAGAGACAAATGCTAATGGTGAGCTGTGGACTCATACACATAGCACACAGTGTACATACACCATGGCAAAGCTGAGAGGAGTGTATGGTAACATCACTGTGGATTATGCAATCGTTACAAGAGGGCAGCAGGATCTGAGGTCGGAGGTCTGCTTATGGGAAGCGTAGAGTTCCCCTACGATGCTGTCAGAGCATTAGACTCACTTCCCTGTACTGGACCATGCACACCTGTGGATGAAGACCAGCTGATTGCTGCTTACACAGTAGCACAGGTCTGTGCTGTTTCTGTCCTCCGAGTACATACCAGCTTAACGCAGCAGCGATGCGCTCAAACGCGCTGAAATAGGTGTCGACCTCCGCCTCGCGAAAAACTGGTACCAGGGGAATGTTTTTGCTGACGTCAAAAGCAACAGGTGAAACTGACTGCGAAACCTGGACAGCCGAACTAGGTACCGATTGTAACTCCAGCTCCCGCATCCGTATAGCTGTCTCTGCCTCTATTTTCATGAGTTCCAGCTCCCTGCGCAGCTGAAACTCCCTCTCTCTGTCCTCTTTCTCAAGCTGAAGACGGGCAAGTCGGATTTTTAACCGAGCATCCAACCTCGAGCCAGACTCAACCGAGAATGGATCAAACTGTGGCAGCGTCACCGGCTTCTGCTCCGCTACCACAGGTGAACCAGGAATAACCCTAACCGGACCCTCCACCGGAGAACCAGCGCGACTTCCATTCCAACTCTCTGGAACAGCGTCAGTGTGCCGACCGCTTACTAATGAATGGGCCGCTGCAAGACCAACACCGGGAGATTCCGCAGGCACCAGGGTAAGAATGCCTCTCGCCGCTAACGCTTCCACAACAGCTGATTTCAAGTCGCTCTTACGCAATGCTAGTGAAACGGGAATACCGTAATGTGCTGCCACTTCAAACAAATCTGATTTCCGACAGTCATCCAGCTGATTCAACGAGGGATCCGCTGCAAACGCTTTCAAATTAAATTTGGCCATCCCAACAAACCAAACTACAGCCACACACACACACACACTCACCGCTGTGTAACCACTCTTATCCCTTCACACACTTCCTCAGTTCCTGCCTACACCAATACTTTACCTGTTCTGTCTTCTTGGAGCGTGCCGGGCTCGAGGCGACTTTAAAGGCTGACAATCGGCGGCCGGAACCCCGACAAGCCTGCCCCCGCCAGGGACTGTTCTCCCTGCCCGGAGTTTCTCCGAAAACAAAAAAGGCAAAATAATAAAAGAGTGTCCGTTGAGGAAGCTGCAGGCAGCTTAGCTGAACACTCACCTGTCTTAACCGAGGAAGCTGCGTGTCACAAACAAAAGACCAGAGCCAACAACTGTCCACGTGGCAACAGCAAACAATTGTCTCCGTCTCTCTCCTTCCGAGATGGATTAAATATCCTGGACGAGCCCCCAATTTGTTACGTTCCCTGGGTGAGAGCTAGGGGATGAGGGGATGTAACAAATAGATAAAAGTGTCCCGGGGGGGAAAAAGAGAGAACAGAACGACTTCAAAGGTAAAATAAACTACGATTTTATTTATAATAACAAAACACGCTGGTTCTCAAAACTAAGTAACCAAAAAATGAACCAGGATAGCCACAATCTGTAAGAAAAAATATGTTAAACAAAAAACAATAAAACATTCAAAAGAAAACACCCTCCTTCCCAGGAGTACCACAGCTTCTCCAGCTTATACACACACAACCAGCGACACCTGACCAGCACCACGCCTGATCAGCCCAATAGCACAATAGCTCACAGCTCACAACAATCGGCAAAGGACCACGTGCTCTCTCCCGCTATCTGTCCGCTCAATAATCGTCCTCTTCTCTCAATGGCTGGTGCTCCTTTTAAGCCCCCTCCTGATTGGAAACAGCTGCGTAAGAGGAGGGTCGACCACACCTAAAAGGGAGGAGACAGAGCAAAAAGACCACACCTATCCACGGATAGACAGCCTCGGCCCTCGGGCCGTAACAATACCTATGCCCCTGATAGGGATAACCGGGCCTAGGATGGCAATGATACGTCATTTTCTCAACTGTTACCGCAATGTGTTCGTAGTCAACGGGGAAGCAATGTGCACGCCGGAGTTCAGGGACAAGTGGAGAGGCATACGGCCGTGCTTGCGGGATACTCATCTCTTCCTGGACAGTTACATGCCAGTAGGAATGAGCCACGGGACACTCGTGGGTGATGTCGGGCAAGTGCTGCTGTGTCACCGGACTATGCAGACGTGACTGTGATAAGAAGCTTGATTCCTATATGGTGTTCAAGGAGGCTCACATTACACATGTCACAATGACTCAGTGTGTAATGAAGCTAAGCCTGGTTTGGACGTCTGCATGGAGGTCAGGTCAGATCGAGCTTCTACCCGATTGTGAGCACACAAGTAGCGATTGTGAGCCTGTGACGTTCGTCCACCAGTACTTTCCACTGCGAGGCCAATATGTGTTGACCAAGCTACGCGCGGTGATATCCCACATTCAGACAGGTTCCCTCGGATCACGTTGACTGGAAAGGTGATACATGATGTGTGACACCTATGTCTGCATCCAGCATACCCTGTGACTAATGCATTCCCATTTGCATGTACGTGTGTTGTAAACCATGTTAAAAGTCTGAACACAAGATGTACTTGACAAATAAAATAGGTTAACCCACCTATGGTGACCTTGTGTGTATATTGTTGTTGGAGCTAAACACTCATCAATTTCAGCTCCGGCTGGACAGTGGACACACACAGAGGCACACAGGAGACGAGAAACTTTTTACACACAGCTGCTGTGGGGAGAAGACACTGTTTGATAAGACAGAGTCTGGAGTTCTCCACCCTCCCCAAACAGCTCTGCTCTTTTATTAAGAAAAAGCAAAAGATAACATGAGTGGGCGTTTCTGCTGCTGCGTATAAGCACATGATTACAAGCACACGATTGCATTCTTGTTTGTGTTCACATACTTCAATATTTCTCCTAACATTCCCTCCTGTTGGACATGAACAAGAACCACAGATTATTTCAGTTATACATCACTTGTTTCAACATTTTCAACGTTAACGTCATTCAGTGGGTGTAAGTCCTCGACATGTCCATTCCGATCGAGGGGAGTATAGGAGTCCTCACGGCTGACCAAGGTATAGTGAACAAACATATTGGTTACATACTTATTGAACATACTCTTCAGACAGGGAATAACACAACAACTGAGTACACAAAGCACAAGCAAAATCACTTCAATTAGGATCAATCCTTTCATCAATAACTGTGTCCAAGAACCTGCCCACAACCAGGAGAACCACGAATCATCTCCAGGCGTGGGATGGTAATCTTGCCCATATGCATTTTGGAGGTTTCTAAGCTGTTGTAGGGCTTCATCTACTGTATGGCCTTCTTCTTGGCCCTGGAATGTAAGTACAGCAGGTCATGTTTATCATAGCACATACTCCTCCCTGTGGGGCAGTGATAAGGTCAAGGACCAGTAGGTTTTGCACCTGTCCTATTTGTAACTTTTGTATTTCATTGTTTAGGACAGTGAACCCCTTGGCTGTAGCATTTACCAGCAGGGCCAAGCTATAATCTACAGTTTCAATTCTGAGCATGTTCTTTGCTACTCCTACCCAAGGAAAAAGTGAGAACAACACCTTGGTGCCTTCTGAGTGATGTTTAAATTCAGGCGGCACATCTGTGCCCCACACTGAATCATGAGCCTGAACTTGAATTACACCAGAGGCAATATTGTTAGTATTACCGCTCCAATTTGCAGGGAGTTGTAGATATAATTTTGTGTCACATAGCCAATATACTTTATCTACCACAAGTGTTCCATTAGCTCCAGGTATTGCGTTATCGGCAGTACCTACACACTTGGACCTGTTACCCTTTTTCCACGCATCACTTTTACAAGCAGGACTGTCTAACGCGGAGCCAGGTACAGATACATAGTTACAATGCTTGACATTCAGGTTTCCCACTCGTGCCGTACCATTTCTCCAGTAACAAGGAATCTTCCCGTGTAAGACGGCATGAGTTCCTACTGTTGGGGTTTCATGCATTGTTTTAAATGCATAATCACCACAATTGACAGTGCTAATAGTTTGGTTCCTGTGTGCATATATAATTTTCGAATTAGGAAAGCCCAATGCTGTGTCTACTAAACATTCAGTTTCGGTCAGCCCTAAGGGAGCAGCATACAATTTGGGATATCTACTCGAAATAGGCATGTGTGAACAAACATAACATGAGGACGAGTTCGCTTGCATAGCCACCAATTTTGCATACTTATACCACGTATTTTGCATGTACACGTGGGGTGTTGGTTGTGTCCGACCCATCTTCTTGTGCTACGGGTCCTGGTCGGGGTTGTCTCGTCACTGCTGAGTAATAGTCCCAGGAGTCCAACTGCTACCAGAGACAGAGCCGCTACTACAAGGAAGGTGTAGGTTGCCATCCTATCAGAGAGTGGAATGACTGTGGATCAGATGTTATCTTCACTGGGTTGAGACCAGGATGACGCTTGTCGTCACACCGCCCTTTGAAACCAGACTTCCACCGCAGCCGTCGTCCACTACTCTGTACTAATGTCTGTTACCTTCTTGCAGTGGCTCAAATGAACCCAGGTGGATCGTTCAGCGATCTTTACAGCAATGGGGGTGGCCAGCAGCACTTGATAGGGACCATCCCACCGTGGAGAGGACCAGCACTTCCGTTTTATCACTTTAATCAGGACCCAGTCTCCGACGTGAGCTATGGAATCCTGTGGAGACATAACAGCACTGGGCAGATTATTCGCATTTACAACATCTTTCTGTTTTAACATCTCTCTCATCCAGTCTGCCAATGTATTTTCTTCTCTGGCATACCCTTCATCAGTTTGATATAGCGGCGATCTGTATTGTCTACCATGCATGATTTCAAACGGCGTTAAGCCTGTAGTGGTTGGAGTTATTCTCATGTGCATTTTTACCAGATCTAAACACTCAGGCCATTGTCGGCCTGTCTGTTCCATGGTTTTTCTTAACCGTAGCTTGATCCTGCAGTTTGTTCTCTCAACTAGGCCTGCACTTTGCGGATGATATGCACAATGGTGTTTCAGAGTTATCTGTAAATTTTGTGCTACTTTTGTAATAATTTCATTTACGAAATGTGCTCCGTTATCGCTGAGCAGTCTTTGTGGAATGCCGTATGTTGGAATGATGTGTTTGCACAGGGCTTTTGCTACTGTCAGGTCGTCAGCATGTAATGTTGGAAAAATCTCTACCCATTTGGACAATGGACAGATCATAACAAGACAGTATTTTACATTTTGGCATTTATTTAATTCAATCAAATCCATACACCATGTGTGACCTGGGTATGGTGGCGTGGGAAAAGTCCCTCTTTTTGGTCGATAATTTCCCTGTGAGTTGTGTTTACAGCAGATGATACACTGTTTACAGTATTGTTTCGCATAGGCCTGGAACCCAAACAAAGAAAAATGACGTGAAAGTAAGGCTACCATCCCTCCTGTTGAGACATGGAAAGAGCCATGACTCACATGAGCAGCTGTGCGAAACAAATTGTGAGGTAGAATGGGTAGGCCATCAAGGGGGTAAATATCATGTACAAGTGTGGCGCCCGCAACTAACCACTTCCTCTGTTCGGATGTAGGCGAACATTTCTGCATGTCTCGAAGGACATCAGCTGAGATAGGCGCAGGTGGCTGTGTATCAGTAAAATACAGTGAAAGGTTGATATGCAGGGCTCCTGCCGCAGCTTGTTTTGCAGAGGAGTCTGCAAATGCATTGCCACGGGAGATAGGGTCAGAGCCGTGAGTGTGAGCAGAACATTTACAAACAGCGACAGCAGATGGAAGTAAAACAGCAGATAACAACTCTGTTAACAACTGAGCATGTTGTACAGGCTTGCCTGTAGAGGAAATCATGCCTCACCATGCCCATTGAGCAGCAAAAAAGTGTAATGTGGAATAAGCATACTGACTGTTTGTGTAGATGGTAACATTTTTTCCCGCTGCAGCCAAACAAGCCTCTGTGAGGGCAATGATTTCAGCAGCTTGCGCTGATAAGGAATGAGGCAGTTGGCGTGCACGAATTACTTCTTGTCCAGTTACAACGGCAAACCCTGTCTGCACTTGACCTGTAGAGGTCTTAGAGGAGGAGCCATCGACAAATAATGTATAACCATCAGTCAACGGCTGGTCACGAAGGTCGGGTCTAGGCTTACAAAGTTGGTCAGTGTCATCTTTACAATTGTGGGGAATGCCATCCTCTGCTGTAGGAAGCAGGGATGCAGGATTCAGGGCTGTGCATCGTTTCAGAGTCAAATGGGGTTGAGACAACAATGACGACACTAGGGACAAATGTCGTGCTGGAGACAGAAACGACATCTTGGTTTCGGTTAGCAACATGTGCACATCATGTGGAATCAACAGTGTGAGGTCATGATAAAGAACAATTTCTGCTGAGGCCTGCACCGCCAACGCTGCTGCACAAACTGCACGCACACAGGGGGGCAATGCACATGCCACAGCATCCAATCGTTTGGAGTAAAATGCAACTGGCTTTTGCTTCCCTGCATATTGCTGTAGCAAGAGCGATGTCAAAAAATGACCTTTACACGTAACAGTCTGTACAAAAGGTTTACTGTAATCAGGTAGGCTTAGGACGGTAGAGCCAATTAACAACTGTTTAAGAGTTTCAAAAGCCTGTTCATCCTCAGCTGTCCATTGAATTTGGTCAGATAATCAATCAATCAATCAATCAAATTTTATTTGTATAGCCCATATTCACAAATTGCAATTTGCCTCATAGGGCTTTAACAAAGAGTACAGGGTATGACATCCTCTGACCTACACCCTCAACAAGGGCAAGGAAAAACTGCCAAAAAAACCTCTTGTAACAGAGGAAAAAAAAACGCAGAAACCTCCAGGAGACACTCATGTGAGGGATCCCACTCCCAGGGATGGACAGAAGTGCAATGGATGCCACGTGTACACATTAACAACATGACTTATAATTATTAATTATACAAGTAGAATAATATAATATAATATAATATAATATAATATAATATAATATAATATAATATAATATAATATAATATAATATAATAGTGGTAGTGGTGCTTATAGTATGTTAATGATACAAGATGATGAAGATATGCGTGTAATATTTTTTAATTATGTTGTGTTTACTTGTTATCCAGCAAAGCAAAAACCTGGATTTCACCAGATAAGTGTGTTAGTGTGGACGTAGCCGTAACGAGAGCTGTTTTGTTTTGTTTTATATTCTGCCCCCTAGCGGCAAAAACTAGGTAATGCAATTTTGAGTCAATTACTTTTGATAAAGACACATTTTCCTACAGTTGTACACAATGGACACACAATCTGTCGTTGAAGGCTTTTTATTTAAAACAGCTTGAGTAAAAAGGAGTATAATTAACAAAAGGAAACTCTCCTCTACACACACAATCGACAGAGCTCGGTCAGATGGAAATGTAACAAACGATGCAAATACCAAAATAGAAAAGAAAAATGCTTGAAAAAAAACTTTCAGAAGGAAAAAAAAAATGTGTTAGCTATGCCACAGAGTAACAGTTAGTAAAACATCACCAAAACAACTCAAGAATTGATAACATGCACAGTGGGTCGGGGTCAGAGCCTCAGTATTCAGAGAAAAGAAGCACATGGCCTCATTAATGCTGATTAATGAGACGGTGAATAAGGCTGACGCTCAGCGTTGTTGGGGTCTGTTTAGCAGCCGGTGCAGGCGGCGAAGGCGCAGATCTCACACACGTCCAAGGGCACCATGGCTGCAAAAGTCAGACGGAGAAACAGAGAGATCACAGGCGAGAACACACGAGACCCCGCTTAATCGCCTCTCCTCCGACCTTCACGACCTCACGACCTTCGCGTGAAATCCCGTCACACATGTTTAATGTACAGTCATCTCACCGAGTCTGGCTGAGCTGCCACTTTTGACGACTCTGGAGCATGTTGAGGTATTCCTTCCGCCATCGAACCCAGAAAGTGTCAGCAAGAACTTGAACCCTCTTTCACTGATGTTTAAACATACCAGCTTTGGTGAAGTCTCCAGGGGGAGGTGAGAGGGCACCAAACTTCTGGGTGAGTATGGTTGAGGGGGTTAAGATCAGAGGAGCTTCTGGGTCAGAAGAGACAGGCACTAAAGGTCTTGCATTAATAATAGCAGTAACTTCAGCCATCAAGGTTATCAGAACCTCATGAGTAAGCTTGGAGTGGCTTGCTTGTAAGAGCATTGAATCCAGGATGCGTCGTGCAATTCCTATCATGCGCTCCCACGTGCCACCCATGTGCGATGAGTGGGGAGGATTGAAGATCCATGAACATCTCTGATTGCGGAGGTAGTTTTCTACACTCGTCTCACCAGACTTTGGAGGAACCAGTTTCAGTTCCCTGGCTGCACCGACGAAGTTGGTCCCACAGTCTGACCTCAACTGCTTAGCAGTACCTCTGATCGCGAAGAATCTGCGAAGTGCATTGATGAAGCTGGAAGAGCTCATGGTCTCAATCACTTCTATGTGAACAGCTCTAGTGGACATGCATGTAAACAAAACTGCCCATCTCTTACTGTTGGCTTGCCGACCTTTAGTGCGGCGTGCAATGACCTCCCATGGTCCAAATACATCAAGGCCAACATAAGAAAAAGGGGGGTCAGTCTGTAAACGTTCGGCTGGCAAGTCAGCCATGATTTGCTGCTCCTCTCTGCCAAGTAGTTTCCTGCATGTAACACAACGTTGGATAATGCTGCTAATACATCTTTTGGCTCCCACTATCCACAAGCCACTTGCTCTAACGGCTCCCTCAGTGAAGTGTCTCCCTTGATGCTTTACAGCCACATGATGATGACGGATGAGCAGTGTAGCAATGTGATGCTTGCCTGGGATCAGAAGAGGATTGGCTTCATGACTTGACAACTTTGACTCTGCAAGGCGCCCTCCTACCCGCAGTAGGCCATTTTCATCAATCATTTTCTGCATGAATTCGACAAAGTGTGCTCTCATGTCTTTCTTCTTGTCAAGCGTGCGGCGAAGAGACATAAGTCGCTTGTAGGCATAGGGTCTGTTGTCTGGGAGCAGACGCCTGGGGCTCCTAAATGGCAATGGTGCAACCCAGCTGTTAGTTTCATCTTTGAAGACTCCTTCCATCTGCTTTAGAAAGGCTGTGTCTTCAACAGAAGGTGCAAGCTGGTTGTCGGCAGCAGTGCGACAGAAAACAGTCTCTCCCAAATTTTCTGCTGTGGGCTTGGAGAGTGGGTTAGGTGAATGTGCCTGTTGAGGAGTTGCTTTCGTGTGACCAATCAGGCTGAAATTCTCTTTCACACTGAAACGGTTGTCACAGGGGGTGAGCAAGCTGGGGCGTCCATTATCTAATACATGTGTTTTTAGAGCGCTCACTTCAGTTGACTTGTGAGCACTGCCGAGGCACACGTCGCCGACGATAACCCAGCCCAGGTCAAGCTTCTGTGCATATGGGTCATTGTGTCTGCCATTTAACTGTTTCCTCACCTTGTGAGCTCTCAGGAGGTTCCGTCCAATGAGCAGGAGGATGTCAACATCTGGGTCAAGGGGCGGTATCTCAGCAGCGATCGACCTCAGATGGTGATGGTGACGTGCAGCTTCAGGGGTGGGTATTTCTTCTCTGTTATTAGGGATGGCATTGCATTCGATGAGTACAGAGAGAGGAAAGCTCAACTTCCCATCTGCTGACTCCACTGTATAACCACAAGCTCTTCTACCTGCGGTTTCTGTTATGCCAGCACAAGTCCGCAGGGTGTATGGTTCTACTGGGCCCTGGATGTCAAACATATCAAAAAACTCAGTCTTTGCAAGGGACAGATTACTCTGATCGTCTATGATTGCGTACATCCTCTTGGTGTTATGTCGCTGACCTTCTGGAAAGACATGTACCAGGCAAATCTTGGAGCAGGATTTTCCTGAGATTCCATTTCCACATACCTTTGTGCAGGTGGCCGTAACATCTGGGTTAGATGTGACATATTCATCAGGATGCAGCCAGGTTTCAGTTAATGATAGGAGATCAATGTTATGATCTGAGATTAATTCATTTACTAAAGCAGCCTTAGATGACCTTATGTTTAATAGTCCACATCTAATTCTTTTGTTCTGTTGTGTTTTTTCATGGGTTATGTTTACTTTTGTCAGATTTTCCTGTTTGTTTCCTCTGTTTATTTTCTGTTTGAATAATCTAGTGGGGCGGGGGGGCAGACACAGTCTCTATGGGATTGTTGGTGGGTGACAAATCCAAAGTCAGCGCAGAGAAGTGTGTAAGACTACAACTCTGCCTCCTGGCCTCGCCTCTGATCTGTCATGGGAAGCTAATAAAATCTCTAATACTATGAGAAAGGAGAGAGGCTCCAGCCATAGTGGGATGGACGCCGTCTCTCCTGACAAGACCAGGTTTTCCCCAGAACGTTTGCCAATTATTGACAAAGCCCACATCGTTAGCAGGACACCACCTCGACAGCCAGTGGTTGAATGACAACATGCGGCTATACATGTCATCGCTAGATAAATTAGGCAGGGGTCCAGAGAACACTACCGACTCCACATTAACCTTAGTGACTTCCGACTGACGGAGTCGAGAGTCGTTGCTGCCTACGTGTATTACAATATTACGGTATTTACGTTTAGCCTTAGCCAGCAGCTTCAGTTTGGATTCAATGTCGCCCGCTCTGGCCCCAGGCAAACAATCGACTATGGTCGCTGGTGTCGCTAATTTCACGTTTCTCAAAACGGAATCGCCAATGATCAGAGTGTGTTCCTCAGCGGGTGTGTCGCTGAGTGGAGAAAACTTATTGGAAACATGAGTTGGAGTGTCCCGATCAGCATGCTTAGCTTTAGCACTATGCCTCCTTCGGACAGTCACCCAGCTGCCCTGAGTCCCCGGCTGCACGGGGGCTGTCGGGAGACCGCTAGCAGGGGCTAAGCTAGGTGGCTCCGTACTGACTACCGGGCCCTGGCTAGCTACCGCTAATTTAGGTTCTAAGGTACGGAGCCGGGCTTCTAACTCACTAAGCCTCGCCTCCATTGCTGCCACTAAGCTACAGTTATTACATTTACCATTGCTACTAAAGGAGGCAGAGGAATAACTGAACATGAGGCACTGAGAGCAGGAGAGAGGAGAGGAGGAGGGTGGGAGAGAAGACTTTGCTAACAGTTAGCCTTTGCGATCGCAACCAGAGACAAATACAAATACGCAACAGACAAATGTACTGTTTATGTAACCTTAGTGGATCGACGATTTACACTAGAATGTTTTCCAAAACAGATGAAACTGTAAAATTTAGATCGGAGAACTACTACAGAAACGAGAGACAACACCAGCAAGGACAGCCAACAAAAGGAAGTGACGTAATACGCTTACCATTATCAGGCCATCTCAGTACCATGGATGAGAGACAACAATGGTTGAGAGACCTCAGCATAGTCTGGAATCCAAGCTCGGCAGTAGTTACACAAACCGAGAATATGCATCATCTGATGTTTTGTCATGGGTTTCGGTGTGTGGAGAATAGCCTGTTTGCATTCTGGTAAGCTGCTTCTCCCCTCACCCGAAAGTGTACGGCCAAGAAATTTCACTTCCCTTTGCACCCACTGCAGCTTCTGTAATGAGGCTTTATTCCCTGTTTTTGCTAGGTATTTGAGAAGTTATAGAGATGTGGTTCTGCAATGTTCCGCTGAGTCTGCAGCTATCAAAATATCATCTACATAGACGAGAAGCTGAGAGTGTGATGGTACATCAAAATCAGCTAGACAGTTTTGCAGTTGCTGTGTAAAGATGGTGGGGCTATCACAAAACCCCTGAAGTAGCCGCGTATATGTGTATTTCTTTCCCTGGAACGTGAAGCCAAACCATCCACGCGAATCAGGGTGAATGGGGATGGAGAAAAATGCGTTGGCGAGATCAATGACAGTGAAGTAAGTTTTATCAGGCTGAAGTTGGTTCAGCAATGTGTGTGGGTCAGGCACACAGGGGGCCATACTGTTCACAGCCAGATTTACGGCTCTGAGGTCTTGTATCATACGCCACGCTCTTGATTCTGCTTTCTTGACTGGAAAAATCGGTGTGTTACACGGAGCCTCTGGGGCTTCAACCAAAATACCTGCGTCTATCAGCTGTAGTATAACTGGTGTGATGTCCTTTACGGCATCAGGTTTAAGTGGATATTGCTTTATTCGTGGGCGGTGATTAGTTTTTGGCGTAACAACTACTGGTGTTGCTGTTGTCATGAGTCCCACATCAGTTTTCCCCTTTGACCAAAGTTCAGATGGAACTTCTTGCAGCTCAGGAATGTGTGAGGTGTCTACAACGTATCAATCGACTGTGTTATCATTGTTAGACGTAGATAAATGGACATGTGGTGTGGTGGAAATTACCCACCCCAGCTGTTTTTGATACATGTTGCGTGAGGGTGTACATTGCCAACCATCACGGTAATTTTCCCATGCTGTGACCTTCGCAGCTTGGGTTACGAAAGCTCCTACGTCCTCCCATTGATGTTCATGTCTGCGTGTGACGAAAACGTGTGGGGTGTAAGGAGCATTTCGATACACTTGCTGTGCGCGGGGTGTTAGAGAGGTGCTGCAGCCTGCAGTGCCTTTACCATCTGAATACAGCATGGTTAATGTCACTCTCTGTGGTCCCAGATCAGCAACCAGTTTGTCGTATTGTGGATCTGGACCTGGCGTGCCCTTAAAACGAAGGGTCACATGCATCTGTGTTGGGTCCTGAGGCACGCAGCAAGTAGGACCTATGCTGTTCGCAAACGTCAACAACTGTTCTCCTGTGCTAGATGGATCTGGGCTGGGTAAATCAAGAGTCCAGGAATAGTGTGGGTCACCACAACCCAGCATAGCTAGAGTGTCTACGTGCTCTCCTCTACTCATTGCAACCATTCCTTCTGCTGTCGGGACGATTGAAATTTTTAGTTGCAACAACAAATCTCGGCCCAATAAATTTACTGGACACTCGGGGCATATTACCACAGGACCACGTGTTGTCTCCCCGGAGTCAGGATCTCTGACTAATACAGGTTTTGAAAGTCGATTTGTGGAGAGCATGCCATTTGCTGATTTTACATATATTACACCATTGGATGGAGTCAGTCCGGGTACGGACTCTCTCAACACTGTCCTGTCAGCCCCTGAGTCACACAAAAACTGCAATGATTTCCCATTTATTGTTATTTTCTTAATAGGTTGCCGCGAATGTGGTGAAATACTGGCCATTATTTGTTCAATGTCAGCGTCATCGAAGCTAGTCATTGCTGGTTGAAGGCTGGGTTATGTGGGGGAGGGCAACACCCCCCGTGTGGCCGACGTTTCCTGTGTGGGCAGTCCCTAGCATGGTGTCCTATTTCACCGCAGCTCCAACACTCATCACTGGACTTGTCTGGAGGAGGACCACCTCTTTGTCTGTTAGGTCGGCCTCTTTGGCGGCCACGTCCTCCTCTGTACTGCTGTCTATTGGGGTGCCCAACATAAAATGAGTCAGCCTGCCCTTCTGCCGCTGTTTCGACCAAATCAGAAAGGAACGCTGCTGCAGTAGCGGCAGCACCCTTTTTCTTTTTATTCTGTGTCACCCTTTGTGCATGCAGCGCCCAATTCATGAGTTGTGACACAGTGCATGTTGTCAAATCAATATAATGTTTTGTAACAAATCCTGTTATTGGGTCTGTAAACCCAGCCAGCAGCGTTTGTTTAAACTGCTGTTGATATGGCCCATATTCATCACCCTCGTCTTGAAGGCCACTGTGCGTTTTAAACAGACCTTCAAGTCTAGATCTATACTCGTCTACATCCTCGCCCGTTTTTTGTTTGCATTGAAATATTTTCCCATAATTTGGAACTGGTTTGAATTTGTCTTTTGCAGCCTTGTACACTGCGTCAATTTGTGTCTGCAAAGCTGTACTTTGTGGTGGCAGAGGAGCCCCATTGTAAGATCTGCCAGAATATCCTGCCTGCACTGAAGGCCAGTGGAAGGTGAATGCACGTCTCAGTGTCTGGCCGATCTCAGCCCCGTTTAACTGATATGACTGAACTAACATGTGGTGATTATCTATCCACTGATTTATATCTACGGTGGGATCACCCAGGCTTTTTACAGCATCCTCCAATTCAGCCTGTGTCCACGGTCTATATACAGTCATAACTCTGTGATCGTCACCATCTATCCCAAAATGTGGATTTGCCACTTCAATCATGGGACACAATTTACCTTCAGGTGGACCACATGGAGGATAAGGCGGAGGGTCGGGACGTGGTCCCAAATCATGGTCATGGGGGTGATTAGTCATGTCTAGTGACGGATACAACTTAGTCATTGTATTTGTTCCCGACGTGGATGCGGCATTTCTTGAACTCTGTCGAGCATTGACTGTTTTTGTTTTAGGCTTCTTTTCTTTACTTTTGTCAACTTCAGGAGATTGAGTTACTGTATTTTTACTATCAGTCGGATAGCAAGCCGCGCTCTGACAAGTCTCCTCCGTCGGGTGCACTACAGCTGCAGCCTGCAGCCTGCAGTGCACAGTCACTCCCCCTCCTCTTTTCCTCCCCCTGTGTAGCTCTACGCTTAGCTTGTGTAACCCATATTATGGCACTATTGACTTCCTTTTCTCTTTTGACCCAACTCCGACTATTCTTTTTCCTTTTCTCCCATCCCAATCGTAGGACTGTGAGCAGATTACAACAATCTTCCGGTAACAACTTTCCACTAAATCCGTACTTTTTTTGCCATTTCCCTAACCACTTGGTACTGCCTGGTGAAACATATTCCATGAATTTAGGGTCTCCAGTTAAGACAGCTTTACTGTCCGTATTTCCCATTATGACAACAATTTGTCTTGTACCGACAACGTGTCGTTGTTAGGACCTAATGCAAATCCGCTACTATGTCGTTACAGCAAATTTGGAATTGCGTTGACACCGTAAGGTTTCCTTCCTAATTGCTGTCTCGACTAGTGGCAGTCACACTCACTTTCACTCATTCACTCACTTCATCCAAGCAATTTACTCACTCTTTTTCCGGTAGAGTTCACCAATGGTCGAATTTCAGAATTTAGTCACTCACTTCCGGCTGAGTACGCCCATGCCAATTCACTCCGTTGCCACAGAGTCACCTAGTGCACTCTTCACACTCTCTAGGACGTGTGGATCTCACCCGTTTCCTTGGTCTGTGTCGTCCACTTCGGAATCCCATCAACCACCAACAGTCGGGGGAAGCCTTGATGAGTAACACCGGCCCGCAGGCGAATTCACACTCCGGGACTTTTGGCAGGCGTCCTGGACGTCCTGGCTGTCGACAGACTTCAGCGCGTCGCTGCTCCTCCCGTCAGGCGGTGGTGTCTTGGGATCCGGCTCGAAGGACCAAGTTTGTTGGAGCTAAACACTCATCAATTTCAGCTCCGGCTGGACAGTGGACACACACAGAGGCACACAGGAGACGAGAAACTTTTTACACACAGCTGCTGTGGGGAGAAGACACTGTTTGATAAGACAGAGTCTGGAGTTCTCCGCCCTCCCCAAACAGCTCTGCTCTTTTATTAAGAAAAAGCAAAAGATAACATGAATGGGCGTTTCTGCTGCTGCGTATAAGCACATGATTACAAGCACACGATTGCATTCTTGTTTGTGTTCACATACTTCAATATTTCTCCTAACAATTGTACCCTCCCAAAACATCCTACCGCCTCTGAGCAGAGCAATGACCTCACAACAACCGGGCACGCCCCTTTCAGTCATGTGCCCAACCACAGAAGCCCCACTGCAGACGATCCAGTCCTCATTCGCATGCCTGTCCACAAATACTTGCGAGTACTAGGCCACAGCGCTCACATGATCGTCAGCATCCCGGGATCTAGTCACCAAGATATATTAACCAAGCTCAGGTTTGCATTGGCTCACTTTGCGTGTGCTGATCAGCCGTTCAGCTGTCCACAGGAACATCCAGCACACACCGCTTGCGCAGAATGGCTACCGACATAGCGGACAGCGGAGCACTGGTAACTACCACGGAACCCGTGTGCAGCATGCATGACATTTCTGTACGTGAGGTAAATGGCAAACGAGGCATGGCTATCAAGGAAACCAGGGTGATCGAGCATGTTTACGTTGAACGACTGGGTATGCGACAAAGACGTCAACGCTACCCGATTGGCCCCTGCATGTGTCCAGATGAGAACTTTCAAGGCATGAGCTACCAAACGGGCAACATAGTCGGGGCAGACGCACTGATCGCCGTGGGGATCGTCACCGTCCCAACTATTGCAGGGCGAGCACATCGCTGTACAGTATGTGTCTTCGGCACGCAGAGGATCGATTGTGTGGATATGCACAAATCAAACACCAGGCGTGATAATGGCACACGGCATGCGAGGCGGAGCTGTAAAGTACTGTGACAGACGACCTGTCTCCAGATACACAACTGTGTATGATAGCACCAGACGCACACGCCGAGGGCTGCCCGGTGCAGACCATACCCCTGATGGAACACATCCCAGACGTGACTGACCTGTGAGGCATACCTCACCGGATACAGTGTGGTCTGGTGGCTCCGTTGTACAGGGTACATATATTTTATTTCAATAAAACCCGTAGTACCTCACAGTTTGTGGTGCTCTTTATTCAATGTATCTGTGTGTGATATGTGCTTTAACATGCATGCTTACTGAGCAGTGCATACATGAGCAGACTAAGGATTCATATAGTGACAGACAGTCCATATACACAAGCTGGCGTATAGAGGTGCGGACGCTCATATTGATGAACATGTTGCTGCAAATGACACATCCCTGTGTCAACAGAGTCAAGAGTGAACCCAGTCAATAGCAGTCGGACCCTGTCTATAGCGATCGGACTACTCGCCTATCAAAGCCAGCCTAGTCGATAGCGGTCGGAACCCAGTCAATAGCGGTCGGACTGCTCGCCTATCAAAGCTAGCCTAGTCGATAGCGGTCGGACCATGTCTATAGCGGTCGGACTGCTCGCCTATCAAAGCCAGCCGAGTCAATAGCGGTCGGACCAGGTCAAAAGTGGTCGAACCCTGTGATTAGCGGTCGGACCCAGTCAACAAAGCAACTGATTATTCTCAGAGACTTTGACCTTGGGGTAGGTCAGACATGGTTGTGTGTGAGAGTTAAAGGGAGGAAGCCAGGCTTCTGAGTCATCAGACACTTGTTTCATCACTTCATTAATTTTTGATCTGCTTGACACTAGTACATAGGCACGCACTCACACAGCCTTGCTCTGTCTGGAAAGGGTGTGTGCGCGTGGAAGGGTCTACTCTCTAGTTTTTGCCACAGTCCCAGGACAGCTTGATGATAACGATGGCCCGCCACCCGAGGTTCACATTGGCAAAGTATCCCGAATGGTATTCAGAGGACGGTGGTCACGAAGAGGCCTACGCGTGCCTTGATACGCGAGGATTGTTCACGGCCGTGAGAGACATGATGGTAGAGAGGCAGCAGAGACTGCCGGTCATGGAAAAAATATGCCGTCCTCATGTGGTGTACAAGAAAATCAGAGAGGAGGTGATAAAGGAGGCCAAGGCGCTACTTCAGAAACCCTCCCGGTCGCTGCTCCTGGCCCTCATGGACCTGGTAGAGGTATTGGGTGGCAACGAGTTTGGGTCCGTTGCCACCACGGACAGGGCTGGTCTCAAGCACGTGCTGCTGATATACGGGAACTACACCACATACTACATCCCGAACGAGGAGCTGAGGAAACCCCGAAGAAATCGCACGGTGATACCCATGGTCACCCAGTACTACGGGAAGCACAACCTGGTGCACTACGACGCCAGGAGATCGAGGTGGTGGTGGTGGGCACCTACAGCGTGGTCATCCCGAATAGCGAGAACAACAGCAAGAGATCTTACTTTGTGCAGGAGGTGCTCTTCACCCCGGGGCGGAAGAACCTGAAACTCCTGAGCGAGATTGTGGGCACCATGTTCGAGTTTTGGGACATGGCCCTGGAGATGCCCATGCACATCAGAGCGCTCGCGCCTTCCTTCCAACAACCGTGTAAGCTGCTGCTTTCGGACGAGGCGGGATCCCCGGCTGGCAACGAGCAGAGCGAGCGCGAAAAGCTGGTCTCGCACCTGGAAGAGATGCAGCCCATATGCTGCGCACCAGTACCTCCGGACGAAGGCTCGTGGGGCGACAGGAAGACGAAACGTGAGGCCAGCGTAGACTGTTTGAGCAACAGTCAGGTCAAATGCGACCTGACGCAGTTCCAGTATGACAAGGGCTGCGGCGAGGCTCGCGTGGTTTACGTTAGACGCAGCGGCAAGGTCCTCGACGGTTAGCGCGGCAACCTCCTGCCAGTCGTCACCCTGCGGAAGGGTCAGGACAAGCTGTGCTAACTGTACGTGTCTACCACGCTGAGGTTCTACAGGGAGCTCAAGCGCAGCTGCGTGAAGGGCAGCGGAGAGCTGATGAGCTGTTGGAACGAGACCGTCCAAGACCTGGGCAGAGACACGTTCATCTCCGGAGAGGAAATATGCCAAGAGATACAGCATTCCGCGCTGACGGTGTTCACCAGGCGCGTGAACCCGGGCGGGTGGTGCAACGGCTTGCCGAGACACTTGGAGAGCAAGATATCGAATCCCGCGATGATCGAGGTCATGGAACTGGCCATCGCTTCGATGGACGGCAGGATCTCGAGCGCGTTCGCAGTGGCGGAGCTGCTCTACTGTCCCATCGAGAGAGTGCGCGTGTATCTCAGGTTCCAACGCCAGTATGACTCGGACCCGCAGTTCTGCACGGCCGTGCAAAACAAACATGCCGGTTTGATAGCCGCCCAGATGAGGAAAGAACGGACGTCGCTGGCCAACCTGGTGGCCCTCTATGGCAAGAAAAAGGAGCGCTCGGGTGACACCACTTGTAAAGCAGCCGAGTATGCGGAGATGCTTAGGCAACACCACCGCGTCGACATCTACAAGATTCAGAAAATGTGGGACAGCCTGATCAAGGGCGACTCGGTGAAGGAGAAGGACGTGTACACCAACGTGAAAGTGCTTTTCCTCAAGCTTCACGTGTACCACAACAAGCTGAAGAAACAGCAGATACCCGGAGAGGAACATCAGAGCCATGACACCTCTCACAGCTCCTGTGATGCGAAAGAAACCGACGACTCGCGTGGAGAAGAACCCGGTCGTGTATCTCCAGAGTGGTGGGAGCATGGTCGTGACAATGTCCGAAAGCAGGCCCAGGAGGCCGACGCCGTGCCCGGCCAGGGTGAGGACGATGGCAAAGAGGCAGACGAGTGCGTGGAGGAAGTACAGAGTGCCTTCCGGAGCACACCAGGAAGACCTTCTCGTGCCACCGAGAGCACTGTGTACGTAACCCTCGAGGCGACCCCGGCCTCTCACTGGATCAAGAACATGTCCACTTTGCTGCTGAGTGACCCTTAAACACCGTCGAGGAGTGGAGAGATGCAGTGAGTGCCCTCCTGAGATTGGACGAGACCCTGCTGAACAAAGCGCACTCTGACATCCTGGTTGAATGGGTCGCTAGCAACCGCGCCGTGGTGAGCATGCTCGGATTCCACCAAGGACGCTGCCTATGTCATTACCATGTGAACGTGAAACAAAGTAAGAGATCATGTATTCTCCCACAAAGCCACCCAAAAGGGCACCATGACGTGCGCAGGGTCCACAGAGCAAAACGCATTACACAATATTTAGAGGAATTGGCAACGAGCCTGCATGTATCCAAACTGGAAGAGACGACCACGGCCGACAACGTGCAGGGACCTCATCAGTCTCACTCCGCCCCGGCGCAACCCGCTGTGTTATCACAGCGAAGGGAACCGGCAAACGGCGACGCCAAACAAAGAAGACGTACAGGAACAGCTGTTTAGTTTTACCTCTCTTACGTCAATGTTGTTCAGGGATGGTTTGACAACATGAAAAACGTTCTCTCCCTGTGTGTTTTGTGTGTCACAGCAAATAAAGACAAAACCATATGTCGGAAAACAAAAAGATGATGTTTCTCTGTTTCTGTTGCTTGTGGATCACTATATGTGGCTTACAGAAATAAAGACAACTCAAACTGCCTGAGGTTGAGGTTGGTGTTCATTTAGTGACATCGGAGTTCATTTATTACTACATTACATGTGTTGACATCACAAGCAATCACAGCACACCACACAAGATGAAGCCTGAGCGTTCGTAGGGACCTCGGCTGTATGAAGCATGGCTAATGCGGACCTGTTCACTGTCACTATGATCGGCGCGCTCGTGCAGTTCAACGCTGTGATTTCGAGCCTCGCCTCTCCGAGGACCTTGGCTTTCAGCCTCAGCACCAGGCAGAAGCCCCGGGATCGATTGTTCCCTCTGTAGCCTATCAAAGGGGTTATGCTGTACAGCTCCCACATCACGTAGTACCAGCTGAACAGGCACCACACGACCTCGGGCGCCCTGTTGGTACGAGTGCCCCGAGGTTGATCCGGAGTGGAGAAGTTGCACACGGTGCCGAAATTGCTGATCTTGAAACTCACCGACATCGGCTTCCTGTCTTTCGCTCTGCACACGAGTATGTTCCTGTGCATGATGTCCCTGTGCTGCATGGCTCTTCCTCGCAGGTAGTCCAGCGCGCTCAGAGTGTCAAGTTCCACCAGTATCTCGTGTCACGGCGAACTCATGCAGAGAGCACACGGCCATCTCCATGATGGCCATGGCTCTCCCCCCAAGCCTGTACCCGGGCACCTCGCACCAAAACCCCCCGAACGTACGAAGCACGTTCTGGTGTCTTATCGACACCCCAGTCAGAATCTCCTCCATCTGAGACGCGACGTGCACGTAGCGCTGGAACTCGTCGTTCACAAAGGGCACGCTCCAGTTCACCATTTCTGGGAACAGATTGACCTTGGCCACCAGGTCGTCCCTTAGCCGTACGGTGCGGACTCGGATCGGCTTCGCATGTGGCTGAGCAGTATCTCGTTCACGTTGGTGTACAGTGTCCACCGCGAAGACTTCACTGTCGCCCCTTTGGGGCTGCGCTCCCGACCAAAACCGTCCGCTGCCATCATCGGAGTCTTGGGCTGCACCATATCGTAGCTCTTGGGCAAGACCTTTTTTAGCACCGGCATCAAAGCCTGTCGGTGAGGCATCGCCGTCGAGGCCCCATGCAATGCGAATTAGACGAAGGGCGATGCGGTTGCAGGCATCATACCCTTCACCTCTTTCCATAAGGAGATTGCGCCCCACCCGCACGAGTTCCTCACCGTGCCGGGCGCGATCACCTCGAATAGCACCAGCGAGCCGCAGTGCCGTAAGCCCGCGGTCTCGTCTTTCCACCTTTCTGTGCACACCACCAGGCGCTCTCTCCCCTCCATGTTCGGTTCCGCGTCTATGCGATTTATCTCAAGCCTGTCTTGGTTCACTCCGATCCGGTCGCACAGCCTTCTCAGCCACGAGACGGGATCTCCGTCGGGAGCAGCAGCAACGCAGTCGTCGACGCGCACGACTCCCATCCACTGGAGCAAGCCTCGTGTGTCGTCTGGATCTAACATCTTAACGTGATAAAGGTGGTGAGCTTCCACCAGTTCCATGAGCCTCTCCACGCAGTCCTTGGGCTCCATCTTCTCACTGACCCGGTTTCGCGCAGCATCGGCCATCCACAGAGTAGTTAAATATAAAAATGAACGTCGCGGTCAGCGCCCACCACTGGACTGCTGCAAGGCGCTGCGTGCATCGGAGACATGTGGCGGAGGGCGGACTTACTGTACGTGTACCCAGAGGATCTAGAATCACTTCACCGGATGGAGTGCGAGAGCACGGGATGCTCGGGCTTCCCTATACCCGTGACCATCGCGGCCGAGCCTCGCAAGCTGTCCAGGTACTATGTGTGCCTGTTGTTTCACTACTGCGTGAGCTTTGTGTCCCAAACGTGTGAAACATTCTCTGCCCCCAGGGTGCTTTGCTCATGGAAGCTGTACGATAAACAAGCCAGGCTGATGGACATACCCAAAGCTTGGATGGTGACTGGCAGGGTGTGCACGAATTACCCATCCGCGCCGCCCGCGCTCGAAGGAGTTCAGTTGTCTGTCTGCGCCGCGGAGCCAAGCTTTCCCTTTCGAGAACAGCCGACCTCCTCCTTTCCTCTCCAACAGACACCGCTTGAGCAACAACGCCACGCGCCACCCTCTTCGTACGTGCCCGGAGAGCAACAGTATCTGCAACAGCAGCGGCTTCAGCGGTTACGCTCTCCCTGTCCTGAAGGAATGGGAAGGGAGTACCACCGTCGCGAACACGAGCCCCCTCAGCAGCGCGGACAACGTTTGCAACAGCCCTACCCAGTCTTACCACCCGGGACACAGGGGAGCCACCTCTCGCCGAAGCCCAATGCATTCAAAATAGGGAACAGAAAATCCCAGAGGTCTGCCTGAGCTGAGCCAGGTCACTCTTCTACATGCCCTCCGTTCGGTGGTTGGAGGCCGGCCACGAGAAACGTAACCTCCTGTCTATACACAGAACGTTCATGAAAAGGATGCCTTGCATGTACTTTGACGGCGGGCTGGGGACGTGTCTCTTCGGCGAGAGATGCCTTTTCGGCCACGAACGCCTCGAATGGGATCGCCTCGTTTCTTCCCCGTCCGCGACACGTCCTCCGTGTGACACAATCGGGGAGCGCCCGGGGCCTCGCTTCGACCAAGGTCGATCCATAGATATCGCCCAGGGTCCTCGCTTCCATCAGGAGCACTCAACCCAGCAGGGTTCTCTCGACCACATAGCGTGGCGGCAGCATCTCTCACCAGATCAGAGTCCGGTCAAGGGAGATCACCGCTATAACCCCATGCTGCCCTGGGTCCCATCAGGGGTTCGACAACAAAGGGATCCCTCGAGAGGAGGCTGGTAGCTCATTTTGATTTGTGTGTAAACTTACATCGGTTTGGTCTATGTAACCTCATACTGACATGTGTCACTTGTATCAAATAAAGAAAGCACATACAGTCATGGTTTCCTTTTTGTGTTTTCACTGGGGTTCATAGTCATTCCACGACATACATATGCTTTTGGTGTACATATTGCTCCCCGTGGTCGGTCCTGCCGTTGGGAGCGTCCGACCGCTGCTGTGTGCATAACGGCTGTCCGTCTGACCGCCACTGGGAAGCGTCCGACCGCCATTGGGAGCGTTCCGACCGCCACTGGGAAGCATCCTACCGCCACCGGGTGCGTCTGACCGACTTTGCCCAACAGCGGTCAGATTGGGCCGATGAGGATGTGAGTCAGAATATTCAGGATGCCGCTGAGCGCTTGAGTAATATTGTTCAAGAGCCCACATGGTGTGAGGCGGGCCGGCCTTGTGAGATGCAGTCCACAGGCGTGCTCTTTAAAAGAAGAGCACCCTGAGAGCATTAAGCAGAGCTAGACATTCTGTTTCGGAGCCTCAGCGCCATCATCACACTGAAGATAGTCTTCTCCTGTCTTCACCTTCCTAGCTGTTGTGATAGATCACAGTTAACCGTGTGTTATGTGTCATTCCAGTGCTCATCACGGCGACCCACGAGGAGGCCAAGAGAGAGATGGAGAAGTGGCAGACTTCTCCGACAGGGGAATGAATAGCGCTCCTACCCTTGCTGTCGCTATGACCGGCTACTTTACATTCCCCTTAGTTGTCACCATGCTGTCATGAAATGTGCAAATGCGCTCATTTGTAATCACATACAATATGTCAACCTGCGGCAGATGCTAATACAAACCCACAGGACATTGCTTGGCGCTTTCACACCGATCCACCATATCCTTCTTTCTGTATGAGGGATGAGGTCCCCCTGAAGCTACCGCTTGATGAAATAAAACTCTCAGACACCCTGATGATGGCGTGTTTCTGAATTTGTATGATTCGCTTTTTCTTTCACACATGAATGACCATGATACATTGTGATGTGCGTTTAAGATTAAAACCATATCGTTATCTTGTCACACATGATCACCGGTGGCACTTTTGCATCTCTCCACCACAGCGGCCTTCTCCTCGTCTGTCATACGGGCGAGTCCCATCCACTCGGTGTCCCGTAACAACTCCTGTGCCGTGAGCCTCTCGCTGGTGCGAAACACCAGGAGGCTGAACGCTACCCTCTTGGCAGTCTCGCAGCTCATCAGGTTGGGCAACAGCTTCTTCCCGTTGCACGCCACGGCCGCGTTGTCCTCCGGGCAATCTGAGCACCCAGGCACGAGCCCCACAATCATGTCAAATGTGGAATGGTGCTTCGTACGCAAGAACACCACCTTGCCTTCCATCGCGTCCACTATCACGGCCTCCAAGCTCCAGACGTCTACATGTGTACTCAGCACTCCGGCCAGCCGAGAATAACTCTGGGGCTCTGTAGGGCTCGGTGACCACGCTCAAGCTCATCCGCTTGGACAAATGTCTGGTGAGGCCCAGGTCTGCCACCTTGACGGTGAGATCCTCCGTGAGCGGCAGGTTCTTAGGCATGATGTCTCTGTGTATCAGGTTAAGTCTGTACATGTAGGCCAAGGCGTTCGCCGTCTGACTTGAGAAACTAGCCACAAAACTCTGCGGGATTGTAGGCCCGGGCCGGAGAGACTTCCCCCAGGGCCGGTCGTTTGGGATCTTTGCGTGGATAGCTCTGCTCAGCGTGTAGGGTATGTAGGGCATGAGCATGGCCACGGTGTGTCCCTCGTCCATGAAGCAATCCAGCATCTGTATTATGTTGGGGTGACCCCGCAACACCGTGAGGCACGTCAGCTCTCTCACGGTCGAGTCCTCTGCACCGTGCATGTGGCATTTTAACGCAAACTCTTCACCGGTCCGTTGAGACCTCACCCTGTACACCACCCCAATTGACGCCCGCGTCAATCACAGGCTGGGAAGTGTCTTTGGCGTATCCTTCCATCCCGGGCACCAAGCAAGTACCTGGGATGAGAACGATGAACGGCGTGTCCCGCTACCCACTGACTGACTGCCTTGTGGTTTTTAATCAAAGCTATTTTGTTTCCTCGCTAACGGCAGAGATGGGAAGGTAAAGGAAAGGTAAGCGTTTCCGTCTGACCGGACAAAGGACTGAGCTCTGTCCTCTAATGACATATAATGTGTGGCCTAGTGCAACAGATGCTTTTTGGGGAAAGTTCGGCGAATGAGCCCGGTAAAGGTGTGTTCCCGGAGTCCAATGAACGCGTGCTTCTTTCTTTATTCTGAAACGTAGCGGCGGTCACGGTGTCACCTATATCCAGCACACTTGTAGTTCAACCTCCATTCAAGGTGTCCGACCGCCTTTCTTTTTTTTTTTTTTAACATGTCCTGTTTGGCAGCTTAGGCATGCAGTATGACAGTATCTGGTTGCCTTGTTGTGCCTCAACAGATTTGTTCTGCAAGAGAAAGGTGTGGTTCACTCTTCCTGTTGCATTTTATTGGCTTTTATTGGCATTGGCTACCGAACTGAAGGACAGAGAGAGGGTGAGAGACAGACGGAGAGAGAGACACAGAGAGAGAGATACAAAGAGAGACAGAGTGGGGGCTGGGGTTGGAGTGGGGGAAGAGACGACAAAAACAACAAACAGAAATATCACGAGAGTAATAACAGTAGTTACAAACGTGTTTATGCTGAGAGTCTTATAGCGAGATTTGGTACCTGGAGGGGGGAAACAGAGCAGTAGCAACAGCAACAGTGACAGTGACATTGTTTACAACAATAGCATGAGTTTACAGTCATTCCAGTGTTACATAGATGGTGATTACAGATGGATACATACTGAGGTATACAGTACACAGATGTAGCAGATATATATGGTCATGACAGGATATATAGGTAAGTAATATTTGGGGTACAGTGGCCCTCGCGGCGGGGACAGCGGCAGGCAGGTCCCCCACCCCCACGACACGCGACGGGGCCCCAGAGGACCCAGGGGGAAGTCACCCCGGTATCTAGCCGGGGCTTCTTTCCTGAAGCCCCCCCGGACGGACGGCCACAGCCCGGTGGGCCACTGACAGAGGGCCCGCCCTGCCCAAGCAGGACCCGGAGCCACCCCGACCCAGCCCCAAGCGGGCCGGCCGACCACACCCCCCCCCGAACCCGCCCGAAGACCCCCCTCAGCAGCGACGGCGCCCCCCCCAAACCGCAAAACCCCCACCCGCCCCGCCGGGATCAGAGAGGAGCCAGCCAGGGCGGTCACAACCGCTACCCCACCCCCCCATCCAGTGTGTGTGCGTGTGGTAGTGTGGATGTATTTTTTTTTGTGTGTGTGTGTGATGTGTATGTCTATGGTGTGCTTTAAAATTGGGGGGAATAGTCTGGGTGCGGGCACCCCACCGCTAGCGGACGGTGGTCTACTCGCTCCCCTGCCCCCCCAAGCCCTCAGTGTTTTAATGTGATTAAAATTGAGGGGCTGAGACCGTAGCGGGGTGAAGGGCCAGGCCACAAGTGTGTAGCCCCACCGCCCACCCCTGGTCTTGCACCTCAAGGCCCTAGTGTCGTATGAGGTGGTGTATGATGAGATGAGGGGGTAGTGAAAAGGGGCGCGGTACGTCCCCCCCAGAGGCAGGCGGGGGACAGCTTCCAGACTGACACCCCAGCCCCCTTTTTTCTGGCCCTCCCAGACCCCGCCGAGCCAGACAGGGACCCCACGGCCCAGGGAAAGGACACCGCCCCAGCAACAGGGGACCCACCGGCGGCCCCGGGGAGGGGGGGGCGGCCCGCCAGCCCACCAGAGGCCGAGCCAGGCCGGACCCCAAGCCCCGCAGGGACGGAGCGGAACCCCCGCCCGCAGCCCAGGAGACGGGCCGCCCAACCAAGCAACAGCATGCGCCCCCCCCAAGCCACCCAAGGGCCCCACTCTCCACAGGGGCGAGAGAGGGGAGCGCGCCAGCCACCACCCCCCCCACCGTCCGGGCGCGCAGTCCCGCCGGGAGACCAACGCGAGCGTCGACCTGCCCCCCCCAGGGGCAGGCACAGCCCCCCCACCGACAGGCAGCCCCCCCACAGGGGGCAAGGACGGACCCCCAGCCACCCGGACACCCAGCCCCACGCACGGCCCCACCGGCGGGGAGGCTCAGGCGCGATCCTAGATAATTTGTAAGTTGGCGTTTTGTGTCATTCTAAAGGTGTTAAAGCAAATGTTTACCCAAAAGTTAGAGTGTAGTTTGATGGATAGGTCTTCTTCCCATTTGGAGGTTGGCAGCGAGACTGTTTGATCTATTTTAGACAGTAGCCGGTTAATTTTGGAGAGCAGTTTAATGGGTGAGAGCTTCAGAAATTCTGTAATTACTGATGGTGGCTCTAAGTCCAACATGTTAAGGTTGAACCTTGCCTGAATTATGGATTTCAGTTGGTAATATTCCAAAAATTTGTTTTTGCTGATGTTGTTTGATGCCACTAATTTGTCAAATGAAATAAAGTTATTACCTTGGAGGATATGTTCCAGATACCTTATACCTTTATTGCACAAGGATGTATAGTAAATTGGTCTTTTATTTTGCAGAATGTCAGGGTTGTTCCAGATGGGCGTGAGCTTGCATGGGATATGTGAGGGAGACCCGTTTACTTTAAGAAATTCCCACCAAGCTGTCAGAGAGGTGCTGATGTTAATGCTTTTGTAGCAGCAGTGTCGACGGATAGTGGGACTAATAAATAATAGATCAGTAAGTTGGATGTCTTTACAGAATGTTTGTTCAATGTCTAACCATATTTGATCTAATGGACTTTGTTTAGTCCATTTTACAACATATTGCAGTCTATTAGCGAGGTAGTAGTGGTGGAAGTTTGGTAGTTCAAGACCACCACGATCCTTAGCTTTCTGTAATGTTTTTAAACTAATATGTGGTGGTTTGGTTTTCCATAGAAATTTAGAAATATGGGAGTTTAACGATTTGAACCAGGACAGAGGGGGCTGTGTTGGAATCATTGAGAAGATGTAGTTAATTTTGGGCAAGATCATCATTTTAACTGTTGCCACTCTTCCCATTAGTGATATTGGCAGGGTCCTCCATCGACTGAGATCATCCTCTATTGCTCTGATGAGTGGGTTGTAATTCAAGCGCGACAGGTCTGACAGCTTGGCAGGGATGTTAACACCTAAGTATTTGATATTTCCTGTCTGCAGTGGAGCCCTTGGTGTACTCTGAAAAGCTGTGTAGGACAACTGATTTGTTCCAGTTAATAGAGTAATCTGAAATTGATGAGAATTTATTTATGAGTGATAGCATCTCGGGGAAGGAGGTTTGAGTGTTTTGTAGGAAAAGTAATACGTCATCTGCATAGAGACTTATCTTATGGTGTACATTTGCTGTTTGAATTCCTTTAATATTGTTGTTCTGCCGAATTGCAGCTGCAAGTGGTTCTATGAATATTGCGAAAAGGGATGGAGAGAGTGGACAGCCCTGTCGGGTGCCCCTTTGCAGCCTGAAGTTTTGTGAGGTTCGGTCATTTGTTATGACACAGGCGTTGGGTGTACTGTATAATATTTGTATCCAGGTTAGGAAGTGGATCCCAAAACCGAATTTCTTTAGGGCAGCTAGGAGAAATTTCCAGTTTACCCTGTCAAAGGCTTTTTCTGCATCTAATGAGGCAATTATGGCTTCTTTATTCTCTATATTACAGTAGTCTATTAAATTAATTAGTCTGCGTGTGTTGTTGGTAGATTGCCCGCCTTTAATGAACCCGGTTTGGTCAGGATGTATTATGTGTGGTGTTCGACCACCTTTCAATGCATCCGGTCCTACCAAACTATCCGACTGCCGTTCAATGCGTCCGACCGCCGTCATAGGCGTCCGACCGCCGTTCGAGCTGTCCGACCGCCGATCAAGGCGTTTTATTAGAGTCATCATTTTAATCCTTATAAGCATACCCCTAAGCACAAGACCTGAGAACCATGCCTCGTACCACAACGCACTTACACACGATCCGGTACACCAGGGAGATCCTGAAAGTGTTGTGGCGAAGTCACGCGAAGACACCTCGCCCGGCGTGTGACTGCACCATGCTGAGGTGCATGTAAACGAAAGACATTCGCAGGCTGTGTGACGTACTCTGCGTGCTGAAGGGTATCGGGAGCATAGACCCGAAAAAGACCTTGGAACGCTCCCCAGGACGGGCCGCAAATAAACTGACAGCGTGCTTCCACGTGGTGTATCATTACGTGCGCTCCAATCCAGGCGTGTTCAACACTGCTACTTTATTGTGTGAGTGCCACGTGCCCCGGCGGGGTCTGTATGATATCTTGGGCGTACTGAGGGGGATCGGGCTTGTGGAAAGGCTTAGATACGGACTGTACACCACCATTGAGCGCGACCTGAATACAGAACTGGGGATCTCCCCATACTGGAGAGATTACCTGGACAGTATCTGGGGTGAAGATGGATGGACCCCAGGCACCCCAGTTGGTCAGAACGGATGTTCTTCTCGCTTCAGCGTCGCGGTCACGGACTATCGTCGTGTTGAGCTATGCCGCCTGCAGAAAAGGAGGACCGCGGACGGGCCACACGGAGCTATCGCCCCTCTCGTTCTTCCTCTGACGTGCGAGGGGCCTTCGAAGCACGCTGCAGCTTCAGGCGAGGGGATACGCAATCAGGGCGCGTGCGCCTTCGGTTTCCCTGATTCACTAGAGTTTCTGTAGCCGGGATCTGGGCTCACCATGGACTTGGGGAGCGGCAAAATATTCTCCCCTTACGTGCTGCCCGGCACGGAAGGAATACGTGATGTGTTCATAGATTGTTCCTATGAGCTTCTGCAACTGTTTCCTTTGGGATCATTGTTGAATGTTGTACTTGTGTTGCTGATAAAGAAAGGCAGAAATGCAACCAAACCCAATTGTTCGACCTTACATTCTCATAACACGATGCTGCAGGCCAGTGTGAACAACAGACAAATCACGAATGTTAGTGTGTTTTGCACGTTTTAACGTATTTCTCCATGGGTATCACTTGAAAGACCATGGTTACCACCTGAAACACAACAAGGCAAATGTCAAAAGCGCAGAGCCTGTGACGAGCATCGGTCGGAGAGGTGATCCCCTGCGATCCTCCTGGCCCGAGGCTAAGAAGGCCACAAATCCGTCCTGTGGGTTAACGAAAACGTGATCACAAATCGCACCCTCATACATACTATTACTACTATTCATACATATGAATAGACTTTAGTAGTAATGGTAAATGTAATAACTGTAGCTTAGTGGCAGCAATGGAGGCGAGGCTTAGTGAGTTAGAAGCCCGGCTCCGTACCTTAGAACTTAAATTAGCGGTAGCTTGCCAGGGCCCGGTAGTCAGTGCGGAGCCACCTAGCTTAGCCCCTGCTAGCGGTCTCCTGACAGCCCCCGTGCAGCCAGGGACTCAAGGCGGCTGGGTGACTGTCTGAAGGAGGCATAGTGCTAAAGCTAAGCCTGCTGATCGGGACACTCCAAATCATGTTTCCAACAAGTTTTCTCCACTCAGCGACCCACCCGCTGAGGAACACACTCTGATCATTGGCGATTCTGTTTTGAGAAACGTGAAATTAGCGACACCAGCGACCATAGTCGATTGTTTGCCTGGGGCCAGAGCGGGCGACATTGAATCCAAATTGAAGCTGCTGGCTAAGGCTAAATGTAAATACCATAAGATTGTAATACACGTCGGCAGCAACGACTCTCGACTCCGTCAGTCGGAAGTCACTAACTGTGTAAATACGCAAATACAATGTCGGACTCCGTAGTGTTCTCTGGACCCCTGCCTAATTTATCTAGCGATGACATGTATAGCCGCATGTTGTCATTCAACCGCTGGCTGTCGAGGTGGTGTCCCGCTAACGATGTGAGCTTTGTCAACAATTGGCAAAAGTTCTGGGGAAAACCTGGTCTTGTCAGGAGAGACGGCGTCCATCCCACTTTGGCTGGAGCCTCTCTCCTTTCTCAAAGCATTAGAGATTTTATTAGCTTCCCATGACAGATCAGAGGCAAGGCCAGGAGGCAGAGTTATAGTCTTACACACTTCTCTGCGCTGACTTTGGATTTGTCACCCTCCAACAATACCATAGAGACTGTGTCCGCCCCACTAGATTATTCAAACAGAAAATAAACAGAGGAAACAAACAGGAAAAACTGACAAAAGTAAACATAACGCACAAAAAACACAGCAGAACAAAATAATTAGATGTGGACTATTAAACCAGTCGCACCAGTCAATGTGTAAACCAACCAACCCACCGCTTCAACCACACCCTTGACTTAGTTCTTAAATATGGCATCAATATTGAACAATTGTTAGTACTTGCCCAAAATCCCCTTTTATCAGATCATAGCTTATTAACCTTTGAGGTTCTATTATTGGACCACAGGCCTTTAACCAAAATCTCAATGCTGTGGCTAAATTTAAGGAAATTATTCCATTAACGTTGAAGTCACTACCACAGCCTCATTAAGCAGAGTCCATAACTGGTTTTAATTCTTCACAGATCGATATTTTTGTCAATACCACAACAGAATCATTACGATCAGCTCTTGACTCGATTGCGCCCCTTAAGAAAAAACTCATCAAACAAAACAAACAATCGCCCTGGTATAATTCTGACACTCACAAGCTAAAACAGGTGTCAAGAAAGTTAGAAAGAAAGTGGCGCTCCACCAACCATGAGGATACCCACATAGCCTGGAAAAACAGCTTTAAAGCTTATAAGAAGGCACTCCGCAATGCCAGAGCTGCCTATTACTCATCGTTAATTGAAGACAACAAACATAATCCAAGGTTTCTTTTCAGCACTGTAGCCAGGCTGACTGGAAGCCACAGCTCTATTGATCAGAGCATTCCACACTCCCTTACGAGTGCTGATTTTATACATTTCTTTAATGATAAAATTATAAATATTAGGGAGAAAATACACCACTCCCAAACTATACTAAATAGTGACTTATCCGTGCAAACAGAAATAGCAAGCGCAGTACACATAGACTGCTTTACCCCAATTGACCATAGTTAGCTAAAAACAATAATTTCCTCCTCTAAAGCAACAACCTGTATTCTAGACCCCATCCCAACAAAACTCTTTAAAGAAATTCTACCTCTATTGGACAGTCATTTACTAGATATAATCAATCTGTCACTGTCATCTGGCTATGTACCACAATTTTTTAAAGTAGCTGTAATTAAACCTCTCCTCAAGAAACCAAGTCTGGACCCAGAAGTTTTAAATAACCACAGGCCAATATCCAACCTTCCCTTTCTCTCAAAAATCCTTGAGTGGGTTGTCGCCAATCAGTTAAATGATTTTCTTCACACCAATAGTCTATATGAGGACTTTCAGTCAGGGTTCAGAGTTCATCATAGCACTGAGACAGCTTTGGCAAAAGTCTCAAACGACCTACTCACAGCTTCAGATAAAGGATTTATCTCTGTTCTGGTTCTCTTAGATCTTAGTGCAGCTTTTGATACTGTTGACCACCACACCCTTCTTCATAGGCTCGAACACTTAATTGGCATAACAGGAATTGGCTTAACAGGAATTGCCCTAAATTGGTTTAGCTCCTATTTATCAAACAGACATCAATTTGTACAAATTAATGATAAGTGTTCACAATACGTACAAGTCAGCTATGGAGTTCCTCAAGGCTCTGTGCTTGGC
>JAFBJQ010003736.1:0-17500 GCA_016785345.1 Trinectes maculatus
CCCCCACTCCCCCCACCCCATCCCACTGCAGAGAGAGGAAAAGAGGGAGGAGGAGGAGGAGGAGGAGGAGGGGGAGGCTGGAGGGGTAATAATACACCCCTAAGCCTGTCATCTCAGCTCAGCCCCGTGCAGGACCAGCCCACAAAATAGAAATATCACTTTCCCTGCCCTGGACCTCCTCCCCCCTCCTCCTCCCCTCCTCCCCTCCTCCCCTCCTCCTCTCCTCCTCTCCCTTCTCCCACAACAACTCCCCTCTCCGCCGAATGCTGACTCACCCCAGAGGAAGGGGTGGGGGTGTGGGGGAGATGGAAAGTTGTAACAAGATGCGAAGAGGCAAAGAAAAGGAAGGACGAAGAAAAGTCCAGAGAAAGTTCAAGACCAACAGAGAATGGAGGAGGCCCTGATCCCTGATCAGTGAAACAAAACAAGTGGTCTCAGTTTCCAGTGACCATCTGAACACGAGCAGTGGTCGCGCTGCGTCTTATCTGTCATCAGCAAGCAGCTGTGGCGAGCGGCGCTCTGCTCTGCTCTGCAGGGGAGGCTTTGGCCAGGCTCACAGGAAATGTTGAATATACATAAAACATAAGGGGAGCTGCAGTCTGGAGCTTCTGCAGGGAGGAAACACTGGATCCTGCAGCTTCTGTTATTTGTACTAAGAATTTATTTTTAATGCCAAGTGTGAAATAGCCCATCTGCAAAGGGTAAAGATCCACACTGGCTGTTTTAGCCTGTTATGTGAAATCATGGACAGAACCTGCTAAAACTTCTTTCTTCAGTTTCAGGCTCACATGTAAGACCTTCATCTGCATTATGGCGTAATAATGTGACAGACAAGCATGATGTAACGCAGACGCCGTATGAGGCTGACTCCCACAAACACAGCAACGTTCAGGTCAAAAAACCAATCCGGGTGTGAATACAGGTCACTGTATCATCATTTCAGAAATGATTCTAAACTCAAATGAAGTGTTTCACTCTGCAGGTTGGTGATGACCCTTGACCCTTAGGTGTGCACAATGCAACCTTGCTATATGTGTTTTTGATGTATCACGCAGACTCAGGTTCTGTAAAGTAGATCCTTTTATTCTTGTTGAGTTTTTAATATATTTAATATCTCTCGCTGATGATATTTTTACCTTCGAGTTTAATTGGTGATCTCCATCAATACACAATAAATAATAAATAAAAAGTGATCATTTTCATGTGCCCAAGTATTCTGACTCCCTATGTGCTGAAGATATTAAGGATTAGAGGAGGTGTGTGTGTGCGTGTGTGCGTGTGTGTATGTGTGTGTGTGTGTGTCTATGTGTGTGTGTGTGTGAGAACATTGACCTTGAGGACAGTTTGGAGCTGGGTTATGTGTGTGTGTGTGATATGAAGGCGGGTGTTGTGACAGCTTGCCAACCAAACCCCCGCGCTCCAACATCTGGCTCACATCTCTAGGACATCGTGAACCCCCCCTCCACCCAACACCACCCAACACCACCCGACACACATTACACATTTATTCTGTGATTCTGAATCAAATCCACTGCAAAAAATGTCAACAGGAGGATTAAATCTGAGCAAAACAAACGCACGCTCTGTTCCACAGAGTCACGAGACCTCAGAGGTCCTCAGAGGTCTTTTGAGATCCTCTGAGATCCTCTCAGGTCCTCTGAGATCCTCTGAGGTCCTCTGAGATCCTCTGAGATCCTCCTCTAACACCAACACTTTCAGCACAACGTCCATGTATAAGTCAAACACAGCAGGTAAATACTTTCACTGCAGCAATATAAAGCATCTACAGTGAGGTCAAGGAGCGAAGCATCATTCACACACACGCACACACACACACACACGCACACACACACACACACACACACACACACACACACGCACATCCTGTTGGTCGACAGCGTGAACCATAAACTGCAACAGAGAGTCTGAGAGCTCCGCTGATGCCGCCGCCGCCGCCGCCACTGAGACGAGCTTTAATTGGCGAGCAGAAAGGCGAGTGGTTCGACAGCACAGATCACTTTTATCTGCACCACAGAGGCTTTCTGGATTAAGTCTTGCTTCAGTCTGGCGGCCATTGTTTCAGGCAGGGAAAAGAAGGGAGGGGGGGGCAGCAACAAGTTATGCAGATGAGATGTTAATTAGGCAAAATGTGAATGAAGTCTGGACCAGAACAAACCAGCCTGGAGCAAGACAGAGTGTGGGAATGAAGAGGCAGCTGCACTCCTCTGCTTCTCTCCGTTTATTCATCCTTTCTTCTTCTTTCTCCTCTTCCCTACTTTTTCTTTACTATCTTGCTCAGTCTTCTACCTTCCCTTTGTCCCGCCGTCCTTCTTCCTCTGTCCTCTATCTACCCTTCATCTCACATCACTCCTTCATCTGGTCACTCATGTCTACTTTCTTCTTCCCTCCCTCATCCTCCTTCTTCCTCCTACACTCCCCCCATCCTTGAGTTGATTCCTCCCTCCTTTCCATCCTTTCTTGAATTCTCCATCCTCCTCCTTCCTCCACACACACGCACACACACACACACACCAGTGATGGAGGGAGCAGGAGAACAGTGGCTGCCCATCGATTGACATGCTAATCAGGAAAAGGAGGAGTTGTTGTTGTTGTTTTTTCTAATATCTTGTTTGTTCAGTCTCACAGAGGGTGGAGGGCGGCTGAGAAGCGGGATTTTAAGAGCAGGTGGGGAGGGGGGGTGAAGGAGCACTACTTGTTCTCAGGCCACATAATAAAAGACATTGAAGAGGAGGAGGAGGAGGAGGTGGAGGCCTGAGAACCTGACGGGGGCTGCTGCCACAAATGAACAGATAACCCAACCAATCCCTGATGGTCCACCTCACACGTATCTAACCACTGGCCATGGGATAAGTGAAGCAGACTACATTACCCATGAGCACCAGCAGCAGCAGCAGCAGAGAACAGACACTGCATCACCGCTACTGAATTCTTCACAATCTGTTTAATTTGAATTTCATTATATTTCAGAATTTCAGAAAATAAAAGTGTGGCAATAAAGCAATCGTTCCAAAAAGAATCGCAATATTAAGCCCTAAAAAACAGACAACGTTGACGTTGTCTATGAGTGTAGTGGAAGAGTAATGCTGCAGGAACACAGGACACCTCTTACACCCCCCTTCCCACTTACTGCAACACTATAAATGACTGTACAGTGGTCCAGAGTTTGTAGATGAGACTATAAACCTGCTGTGTTGTGTTGTGTTGTGTTGTGTTGTGTTGTGTTGTGTGTGATGGAGGCATTGGACCATCCAGTCAGCAGCTCCTCTCCTCCTCCCCTCTGTCTGTCCGTCCTGCAACGCACGCATAAATTCTTCATTGTTTATTAGCTGTCACTTCCTAAATAGTACTTGCTGCGTCTTGCATACAGGCCTGAACCCCCCCCCCCACCCCCCGCCCCCACTGGGGGAGAGAGGGAGAGAGGGAGGCCAGGAGGGAGGGGAGGTGTGCTGTTACAGCAGGGACAGACAGCGACAGAGCTTTTTCCACTCACCTGCCTGACACCATTCAAAATCCCTTCAATCCTGACTCCTTCCACACTAATCCAATAAATCCATCACACAAAGCCTTGAAGTATGACTGCTCCTATCCTAACTAACCCAGAACACTGCACAGCCCATCTCTATACTCCAGTAATCTCTTCAACTCCCCTCAGTGAGATTAAGCTGAAGTGTCCATGAAGTCAGTGACAAAACACATCCACCGTGTATGCACACAACACAGCTATAGACAAAATGAAGAAAAATAACGTTACTTATGACTAAGTAAATATGACTCGACTTCAAATTCACTATTGACTGCGCATTTAAATATATATCTTATGATAAGGATTGGCTGAGAATAAGGAATTGAGATGTAGTTAAAGGTGGCGTAAAGATGCCACAGCAACATCAGTTGTTTACATGAAAAGTGAGACTTTCTCACCTTCACACAGCTGCCACTCAGGAGAGAGAGGTGGGTGTGGATTTCACAGTGTCCTCTTCTTAAAGTTACAGTAAATAAACTGGTGCGATCTGATGGTGTGTGTGTGTGTGTGTGTGTGTGTGTGTGTAAGGGGCGCGTATTCAACCTGTATTCAACAGCGTAAAGGGTTTGATGACTCGCTGCTGCTGAAACTGCCGAGCTGTCGTCCAGAAACTGACATGGAAACCATGCTGCTCCACAACCAGGTGACGAGACAGGACAGGACAGGACAGGACAGGACAGGACAGGACCTGAGAGAGTCCAGTCCTATGGTTGAGCAGTGTGCATAGAGTGAGCCAATGGAAAAAACATGAACGTATATTTTAGAGGACACAGCCTTGCAGAGTGTCCGTTTTAGAATTAAAGTGTTTTGACAGTATTAGCTTATAACCCCACCCCCACCCCCCCAACCCCCCACCCCCACTCCCTCTCCTCTCTGCACCCTTGAAAGGCTGCGGTGACCCAGGGATGTGTAAAACGGGGCGGCCAAATGAATTGCTCGGGCATTGGAGCTCTCCGAGCCATTACTGCAAGGAGCTGCCCTACCCAGGACAGGACAGGACAGGACAGGACAGGACAGGACAGGACCTGAGAGAGTCCAGTCCTGTGGCTGAGCAGTGTGCATAGAGGGAGCCAATGGAAAGAACATGAACGTACATTTTAGAGGACACAGCCTTGCAGAGTGTCCGTTTTAGAATTAAAGTGTTTTGACAGTATTAGCTTATAACCCCACCCCCACCCCCCCAACCCCCCACCCCCACTCCCTCTCCTCTCTGCACCCTTGAAAGGCTGCGGTGACCCAGGGATGTGTAAAACGGGGCGGCCAAATGAATTGCTCGGGCATTGGAGCTCTCCGAGCCATTACTGCAAGGAGCTGCCCTACCTGTGTTGAGTCAGCAGTCCCGCTCACTCTATCCGTCTAATGGACAGCGCAGGAATTTAATTAGCAGGAAGCCGCAGAGCGGGTTATGGAGGGGGGAGGGAGGGGGATGTGTGAGGAGAGAGGGAGGCAGCAGGAGAGGGGAGGTCCTGTGTGCGTGTGTGTGTGTGTGCGTGTGTGTGTGTGTTTCTCTCTCCTATGTACCTATCTATGCTATAATCATCCATGTTCTTTTTGTTTGTCTTATACAAAGATGGGGGGGAGGCTCGGGGGGGGTGCGCCCCTGCAATAAGGTCAGCAGGTGAGTCAAACATCTGATGGTGTGTGTCGCTGGTTCAGTTTATCTAACTTTAGATCACGCTGCTTCCAACTTCCTGTCAACAAGTCCTCCAAACTAAATAACCTCAGTCAGTGTCTGCACCCCCGACGCCACAGCATTCAACACACACATTACACACACCACGTGAAATCAGTTCAAGCAGAGGTGCTTCATTTCTGTGCACAGTCACAGGCCGTGTGTACAGCACACCGTGTCATGTGACACGCTGCCTCACCACACGACCCTATCATTTAGAATCATTTGTAACAGGAAGCGAGGCTTTGAGGGAAATGCAGTGCTGCCTGAAAATGCTTGTTTTCTTCTTCAGTGAGTTTGTTAGTCCTAATGGAGGAGAACATGACAGCGAGTTCACAGTGGTGAATCCAGTCGAGCACTGTGGCATGTGGGAGAACAGTAAATTTAAAGCCAACAAATCTGCACAAATAATAGAATGTAATATATTGTTGACCCCCCCACACACACACACACACACAACCCATCTTTACACAGTGACTGTATTTGAACTGGATTATGCTTTAATGCAGACATTAGGAAAGTAAGAAGAGCAATGAAATAAAAAAAAAAACAATGACTGAGGTGGTCTTTAAAGTGGGGGAGATCCGTGGGGGGGGGGGGGGGGGGGGGGGGGGGGTGGGTTTGGGTTTTGGGGGGGGGGGGGAAATGAGGGGTATAGCTTTACCAATTAGCTCGGTCAGTGGGGCCCACGTTCCCAGACACTTTGTGGTTTAATCAAGTGGAGCTTTTGTTTTGTCTCTGAAAGCAGTGTTCTGCTTTGAGCGTGTGAATGAAACACAGACAGACAACAGAGGACACTCAGGGAGGAGTCGGACACACGGATCGCACAACGCTAACAAGCTGACAACCTGGGTGAGCGTGTACGCACCCCCCCCCCCCCCCCCCCCCCCCCCACACACACACACACACACACACACACCGCCCAACACACACACACAGACAGCAGAAGCAGTGGCAACCATAAGTTGTGGTATCTAATATACATAATGAGGCTCATATGTCCATGTCCAGCAAACATTCTGCATTCCAAGGTTTTTGTGTTCTGCAGCTGGATCTAAAGAAGAACACTCTCCAGGTGCATGATGGGAAATGTCTGATCCGGGACCACGAAGAACAATTGTTCATTGTTTTCGCCTGTAAAAGGGTGAAATATCCACATTAAACATTAGGTGTCAGACTAACAGCAGCAGCATCAAAGTTTTCACTAATCACATTTTGCCCCGCAGGTCCGACATCCTCCGACCTACACCCTCAGCAGAAGACAACCAAAAACACACATTTCCCCACTCTGTCGTCTGTCTGAAACTAACGCACACGCTCTTCTCCTCTCATGTCCTGGATCAGAGCTGACCTATCATTTCTTTGGAAGTTTGGAAGTTTTCCTTCCAGACCACAGCAGCATCTACTCTGTGGAGATAAACAGCGAGGGATTCAGTGCCTGCCAGCGCCTTGTGGCTTGGCACGACAAGCTGCCACAGCCTCATTATCCTGCCCGCTCCCCTTCATTCACCATGAACACCCCCCACCCCTAATGACACCCCCCATCCCTAATAACACCCCCCATCCAAGCCCAACCCAACACTCGCACTGGTTCACAGTGCGACCGAGGGCAGTCCTGCAAAGAAACAGTTCAATAATTCAGTTATCAGCTCCCCAACCACCACCTCCACTAATCCTTCACTTGTCAATAATTAAAAATGAACATCTGACAGAGTTGACTGCAGGCCCTCATGCACACACACACACACACACACACACACTGGCACACATACAGAAAACAATAAAAACAAAAGAGACGGAGCCCTGGTTCCACAGAATGAGCTCTTTGTGTGCTTCACCTCTTGGACTCAGGCCAAAGAGTCGGACAGAATTTCCTCAAATATGCAAAGAGCTTGACCCTCTGCTTACAGTCTGAGGGATGCTCGCTCTCTCAGTCTCTCTCTCTCTCTCCTGTCTCAGGCATCCGGTCGTCCAACGGTTGATCGTCATCCTCACGAAGGAGCGGGGACTCTCGTTCCTCTCCTGTTTTCATCTTCTCTGGGTTTTCTGGACATTAACTTCTAAATTCTTCTCCTCCTTCTTCATCTCTGCTTCCTCCTCCCATTCATTCATCTTCTCACCGCAGAAAATTGACTTTTTTCTCATCCAAAAAAAACTTCAAATGCAACTCCTAGATGTTCTTATTTATTTATTGTGCATTTAACTCCAGGAGATGTAAATAAAAGCCTTAAGATCTGGTTTGGGATCTGGTGAGATAGTTTTTTTTACAGATACTGTGTTTGTGTTTGGGTGTACAGGGCTAGCTGGTTGTCCAGGACTCAAGCAGAGCTGCTTTTCTCTCCTGCCAAGTCCTCCTTGAAAAACTGCTGAATATTCACAGTATAATTAATGAAGGAATCATCAGTCCAGTCAAACTCTGACTAACAAGCTGCTTTTCAAGAGGTAGGATGAATTGGATGTCTGACAATATCTGACAAAATCTAAAAGTACAAAAATATAGCAAAAAGATATAATCAGAAATATATTGGCAATGTGCAGGAAATAAATGTGCAGTTAAAATATCTGGAAATATATTAAGTGACTATTAAGTAAATTCAGGCAACAGCCAGAATATCTCAGAAAAAATATCTGATGAATAGTTTCCTTCTTTGCAGCTCAGAACCCCATCGGCAGCCATTTTGCTTTTAATGCTTACAGACTACATCTGCTCTGCAGTGAGCAAACAGCGACACGCAGCATCATCACTCCAGAACCATCTCCACCCCGATCTCCCTGAGCAAAGCACTGCCACTCTGACCCCATTCTTCTTCTTCTTCTTCTTCTTCTTCTTCTCCTTCTTCTTCTCCTTCTTCTTCTTCTTCTTCTTCTTCTTCTTCTTCTTCTTCTTCTTCTTCTTCTCCTGTGTTGTTTTCAGCAGCCATACGGTGCTTTGGACTTTCTCTGCTTCCACCATCTGTGGAGAGTTTCCCTGCAGACGCTCACAGCTGTCCTGGTTCATGTCGACGTTCGCTTCACACGGCAGCGTCCCCACGGTTTCACACACAATGGGAGGGTGTGTGTGAGTGTATGTGTGTGTGTGTGTGTGTGTGTGTGTGTGTGTGTGTGTATGTGTGTGTGTGTGTGTGTGTGTGTGTGTGTTATGGGATCTTTTGGCACACAACTCTCTCACTAAGCCTTTCAAGATGGACAGACTCCCATACAGATACAAGCGCATACACAAAGAGTTGGACTGAGACACAGGAAAGAATCTAAAGTGTCCCAATAAAATGAATGGGTTCATGTGCAGAGGTTAAAAACAGTCACAGAATCATAAAAAGGTGCAGAACAGAGCATCATTCGGACGTTCAGGGCTGACGTGTGTGTGTGTGTGTGTGTGTGTGTGTGTGTGTGTGTGTGTGTATGTGTGTGCAGAGCAGCTCTCAGGATCAGACCAAAAGTATTTAATACATTTACAGTGTTAAAGTGGTTTCTATACTCTCAGATGAAAATGCGCAAACCTCCATTTACTTGGTCAATTTATAGATAATATAATTAAACATGAAAATCTGGCTAATCCTCTCTACAGGACCTTTGGCTCAACTTATTGTTGGACTTTATTTCCACAACAACTGTTTTGTCCGATGCAAATGTGAACTGGTGTGCTTGTCAACATTTTTAAGCATTGCTTACATGTATTCCAACAATATAGTGTTAAAGAGCCATACAGCTGGAAGCTGGGACTTTAAATACAGACGAGTCAAATCTGAGGGACAAAGGTAGAAATATTTACTTTAGTTCCTAAAAAAGGTTCAACTTTGAACAAACGCAAGAAATCTCCCATAATGCAGTGCGATATATCCTCCCTATATGGTAAACAGCCACATCAACCTATACACCAGTTATACATACCACCTACTAGTTGACAAAATTGACTGAAGGAATTGACTGATTTACCACAAGATTGTCGCAGTGACCCTTAATAACATTAGTAATAATACTAATACTACAAATAATAATAATTGACAATAATAATATGTTAACTTAAACATTCACAAGTGTGTTGAATTTGTAATGGAGGACTTCTAACTCACTGTTTCGATGAAATCAACTTTTCAGTTTTCCATCTCTGCTGTTTTCAGGCCGTGCAACATGAAAACTCCCCCCCCCCCCCCCCCCCACTCCCCACCCCCCGGACTCCCCACCCCCCGGTCCTTAGCAACACAGCCAGTTATTCTCAGCAGCTGGCACAGCTCACCACCAGCAGCGCAGCTACATTCCTGCAGGACGACCTCCACAAAAAAAAGTTAGGATGACCTTTATAGGAGAGGAATGTTACTGAGTGGCGGAAGAGGAGAAGAAGAAGGCAAGGAAATACAAAATACGATAGTGCAGTTTTGTATTTGTATTTTTCGTATTGTGTGTTAGACAACACAACAATGAAAGAAGAGAAAACAGAAAATGAAACAGTGTAGTGAGGTTGTTGTGAGTTTTCATTTATCATCATTTCCTGGTTTTATTGACCTAATTTCTGCCGTCTTTGCTGCTGCGACGTCCCAGTAGAATAAGCAGAGTTTCAGAGCCAGGACAGATCATATTACTGATGTCCAGACTTTATTTCAAAAACATTCATTTTACTTCACAGAACACAGGAGGTGCTAAAAAGCTGCTGCCTTCATTAGTTAGTTTGGTTGTGTGCTTTTCAAACTGAGAAGGAATCCAGAACTTTACTTAAGTAAAAGTCTGACACAGCAAATCAAACACAATAACTAATCGATGCAGCGGTGCACCAACAGCTCCCATGTTGTGCGACGTCAAATGACTGCTTTTGTCACTGGAAACTGGTGATTTTGAACAGAGCCACACAACACCTGTCTCTGGTTTAACAAAAAGACCTTACTCACACAAACTAAACAAACTGCTCCGTCTCTGTAGGGAATACTGGCATCATGTTTTCAGACAGACACTGATAATAGCAATCTGGCACTGCTAAATAAAAATGGTGAGGACGAATGACAAAACAAAATTTGGTTTGTGCAATGCAGCAGGCAAACTGTTATTCTGCAGAAATTCCAGAGTTTTTTGTCCTTTTCAATCCTTCAGCCTCATAAATGTGGGAAAGTAAGTTCCTGTCTGGAAAAAAAAGTTCTTCATGAAATGCTTCCCCATTATTTCCTATGGTAATAAATCACTCTTATAACACATTGACATATGACCCAGGAGGTGACCTGTTGAGCAACCAGCTCTGATGGGAAATCATCATCATCACCATCATCGACAGTTTCAGCAATAATCAATGTGCATGGTATCATATCAATGAATCCATCCATACGAGTATAAAATATAAATGTTGTTATTGGACCTTTATGCTGCAGCAGATTGCCTTGCTGCTCTTTCAGTCTGTTCAGGCCCAACGTGGTCTGGAGGACCAGGAGGAGCAGAGTTCCATTGACTCCTCCTGAACGATACAAAACGCTGTTCATTTCTATGAAGGTCCAAGTCCAAGTTCAGATTCCATAAATCAGCACAGACAGAGAGAAGAGGAAACATGCTGCCGGAGCAGAGTGTGTGTGTGTGTATGTGTGTGCGCGCACTGTTTGTTTGTGTTGCATTCAGGGATCAGTCAGCTCTAACACCCTCTCCTCTTGTGGCTGCAGGAGAAACAGAAACAGGCTCCACACTGGGACATTTGCAGGGGAAATCCTCAGCATCAACAACACACTTGAAACCAGATGAGCTGACTTTACTGTGCAGCACACTGACAGATCAGCTGATATCGGCCTCACAGGGGCCACACTGGCTCGAAAAGGTTCGGTGACTGAATTATTTATTAGCTTCTATCCCACTTAATAACAACAGATCTGATCCTGACTTCAGCTGGAAATAAAGTTCATTCTTCTGTCTGTGGTCGAACTCCAAAAGAGGCTGAATTTTATGAATGAGTTCAAAGCTTGTTGGCCGTAAATGGGACAATGTGTGTGTGTGTGTGTGTGTGTGTGTGTGTGTGTTTGTGAGAGAGAGTTGGTTGTTGGTGGGTTGCGGGTGTTCCTGTGGTTACAGTGTGTACTTCATGAACCACAGCAGAGTCTGTGGTTTTACGCCATGTTCGCCTTAAACAGCTCCACATGACGACTGATGAACAGCAGCAGGAAGACGAGGAGGAGGAGGAGGAAATGTAGCACGTCCACGAGAGGAGATGAGCAGTCACCACATGCAAATGTACATACTTTCTCTCAGTGAAGGGTTAACACACACACACACACACACACACACACACACACACACACACACACACACACACACACACACACACACACACACCACAGACCACAGACCAATTTTCCAACTTGGAAGAAGAGGATGTGTTGTCACTCAGAGCTGCAGCTTGGAGATGAAGCTCCAAATCTCTTTAAGAGCTCAGAGAACAGAGGCAAGCGGGTCAGAGGTCTTTACACACACACACACACACACACACACACACACACACACACACTCGCTGTCTGCTTGGTATCATCCTGCTGGGTCATACAAGGTGACTGATAGATAAATATCTCAGACTCTGGAAGCCATCACATTGTGTAGGTTGGAGCAGTGACCTGTTATCACACCAACACACAGCTATCCTCCAGCTGTACTGCCAGAGGAGCTTCCTGTCCAAACCACTCTGACCACAAACTGAGCCACTGTATGTGTTCTGCTGCAACTGGGAAAAACAGATCTTACGCTGTGAAGATATAACCAGCAAATATCAAACGTGATCAATCCAGGTTTTATCAGAAAGAAAAAAAAATGAGTTGGACAGTTACTGAAGCATCGCTCTTCAGTTTGAAACATTCTTTGTGAATATTTACTTTTTGCTTTATTAAGATTTTATATAAAATATCTAGTGAAATAAATCAATTATTTATAATTATAATTAACATCATACATTATATTATTATACATTATATAATATAATATTATGTTATATATGATGTGATCTGCAGCCATATCAAAAAGATACTCACGATTAAAGCATCAGTAATCAAGGATCATTTTCTATATTTAACCAAGACCTCGATGTCTCTGTACGTTTGGATTTTCCTGAGCTGTTATATAGTACATAAATTTATAGTATATAAGTTTAACCATTTGTATCCATATATATCATATATATATATATATATATATATATATATATATATATATATATATATGTCATCTTTTATTGATTCTTACTTTTCATTCATCCATACTGAACTTTGTACATGTGAGAAACAATAAGACTTTTTCACTGTCGAGACAACGTTAAGGGCATTTTAATGACTGTACGTTCCTGTGCAGACCAGACTTATGAAAATGAAACAATATATGAACCCTGGAATCAGACGGCTCTGTCTAATTTACTGAAATACATCACGCTCTGCTCTGTCAACCTGCATGGTCACCGTTGTTAGTCTGTATTTGTGAATCATCACGGAGCCAACACGCATAGCAGAACAGGTCGCATTAGACGGAGGACGTCAGTGGACTGAATCCACTTCAGCTGGATCATCTTTTTGGAAAGTGACTTGCTGCAGAGTTGCCTGCGTTAATGCAAAAAACTCGCTCGATCTAACTTTTACGATTCCATCTCCCTAATTATGTTTAATTGACTTTAGTGGCCACATAAATATTATCTCATCTGCAATAAATGTTAACATCTTTATTTCAGGCTGTGGTGGTTCTAAATTACAGACGTCCAGGAGTTGACCTTTTTCCACCTTTTGTTCCTGACCAGCTGCAAACCAAGCAGCCACAACCCCATCCACCCACTACTCTGTGGGTGTGTGTGTGTGTGTGTGTGTGTGTGTGTGTGTGCGCGTGCGCAAGACTTATCCCGCAGATGGGATAATGTGGTGTGTGTGTTTATCCAAGAGGTTAAGCAGCATGATGATAGGGGTCATGACCTAGACGCTGTGACTTTTGACCTTGTAGCACGTGTCGAGGGCCGTTGTGAGACTGACACCCGCTGCCACCACAAGCCATCCCATAAATTGCTGGGGTGGAGGTTGGTTGAGTTGTAGGCATGTGGGGGGGAGGGCTGACGTTTGACCCCATCACTTGTTCCTCAAAGATGCACATGCGCACACACACACACACACACACACACACACAGGCGCACACCAGGCACTCCAAACTGATGCTGAAATGTTTGATGGGAGAGCTGAATAAAAGTGTGTTCATTTGAAAAGAGGCACCTGTTTGAAACAGAGCAATGTCCAGGGGTTTTACACTCAACACACTCAAGTTAAAAACCTCAGATTTTTTAATCAAAAATAAAAGTGAACACGGACTAAAATGAAAATCAGCTGCAGGTTTCATCTGCTGCTGCGGCTGCTGCTGCTGCTGCTGCTGAGCATTCCCAGGATTAAATAATAAATGGTTGGTGGTGCGCTGTGGTTTCTAAGGGCAACACTGCTGGTCTTCATTCACCCTCCACCCCCACCCAGAGTCACTGGTATGGGGATGAATTTAATTACCAGGCTGGGCTGCCCTGACAGCCCCCGCCTCCAGCCCTGTGAGTCCTGAGGTCAGCCTGCCTTCACATGGCTTTTAATCAACGCCGCTGCTCCAGAAAAGCTCTGCTGCCTTAAATAAGAGGCAGGACGAAACCTGATCCTGCTGCAGCCAGAGCGGAGGGCTGCGGCGAGGGAGGAGGGAGGAGGGAGGAGGGAGGAGGGAGGAGGGAGGAGGGAGGAGGGAGGAGGGAGCGCTGTGGGCGTCCAGGCTCGGCCTTCTCCCTCTCTCTCACCTTATTCAAACGAGACCAAACTCTCTAGCATGGAGACGCTCCCATACCGAAATAAGCACATTCATTTCTTTCTTTCAGCAAACAAGTGCATTTAAGAGAAAAGAAAATTATAGGATTTTCAATAACTTCCACTGGCTTCATCAGTCAACAGCCCCCATCGCGTTTCTGTCTACAGCCAACAACTGGTGAACATGAATGAAAAACTGCTTATTTGCACAAACTCCTCAGTGAAAGTTTCCAACTCTGTGGCAGAGTTTCGCTCCTCGCAGCGGACTGCAGACCTTCCCCTCCACCTCCTGCACCTCCACCTCCTGCACCTCCACCTCCACCTCCACCTCCTGCACCTCCACCTCCACCTCCTACACCTCCACCTCCTGCACCTCCACCTCCTGCACCTCCACCTCCACATCCAACCACAGAGCAGCAAGTGGCGGCGTCTCAGGCCTCAGCTGAAGGGAGCTCAGTGTGAACCTGCACACAGCTGATTACTGCGACCGCGGAGTGGAAACACACACACACACACACACACACACACACACACACACACACGGAGAGAGCCCGGGCTGAACGTGGAGTGGGAGAATGGGAGCAGTCTTTGGGCTCACACAGGCTTATGTCTGTGGGAGGAAATGATTGTAATTAAGCTTTAGGGTTGAGATGTTTGCAGAAAGCTCGTCTCAAACTTCACCTCCATGAAAACATGATGGGAAGTGGAGGGAAATCTTAACTCCTGAATTCCTTCTTACTAAATGATTAAAAACATCTCTTTCTGAGATTCCTGGATTTCATGTGAATCATCATTTTATCATTAAAAAGTGTGGCTGTAGAAAAAGGCAGGTTAGACACTGCAGTGTAATGTCATACTGCTGAACGCTCAGCTCCTAAATAGTGGTGATATTATTTGTCAACCACTGATTTCAAGGTGAAGGACTCATTTTTAAAACTTGAAGTGAAAAGTGAAATGTTGCATTTTATTGTGAAAATCCTTCAAACTCCCGGGGCAAAAACGTTTGAAGAGGTTTGGCATTAAAACAGACCCAGTCACAGACTTGCTGTGAAAACGACGCCACGGCCTGCCAGTGAAGGCATCTGAAAGCGAACCTTGAAGATAATTTTACCTGCGCTACCTGGAAACCATCCTCCATTTCCAAGAAAACTCCAAAGCCCCGTCAAACTTAGCAGGAGCTCTGTGCCAAGTGTTGAAACCATCTGCCAACCGGCTCCTCCACACGTTTCAGCCGCCGCTCGCTGCTGCACTCGCAAATATTTCAACCACACAAACCACTTTCCCATGGAATCAGACTCAAACCTGGAAACCTGCTGATCGATCAGCGCAGAGGTAATTGTGTTTTTTTTTTACTTCTGTCTTTTTAACAGCATGAGTCATAGTGAAAGTTGAGCCAGCGTCATTGGAAAAAAACCACAGCGCTCTGCTCAGTTGGGGGTGGCTTTTATTTTGGCAGGGACGCGTCTCTCTCCTCAGACTTCTGCTTTGCTGACCGCTGATGAAACGGTGTCTGTCTGCAGCAGATAACATGTCTGTCTGCATCCAGAAGTCAAGAGGCACAGAGCACTTTGCCGAGGGGAGGGGCAGGACTCATCCTCAGGCGAACACATGAACGTGCTTTATCAGAGCAAGATCAGACACACAATGAAGTTGCCAGAGGTGTTTAACTCGTGTTTGTGTTGTCCAGTGAAAACTCACCACTCACCTCCTCACACTCACCTCCTCACACTCGCCTCCTCACACTCACCTCCTCACACTCACCTCCTCACGCATTGCTTGTTTTGTTTTCAATCAGTTCATCGTCGCTGCCACCTTATGAGGCAACATGCACAATTATGTTTTTTTCCACTTTCTCAAATGATTGTGATGGATCAACAAGGTGGAGCATTTTTAAGCATGAATGCTGCTACAACCTTTTTGCCCACCCTGACCTCTGAGGACCTGCAAGGTCAGTGTACAAGGACAAAATGACAAAAAACAAAACAAAACAACAACACAAAACAAATCCTGGATGGCTGATAGATTTCACTTCCCCAAACTATAAACTAAGATGATATCAACCATGGCAATGTGTCTGTCACAGTTTCTGCTATCATACACATGAAACCAAAATTAAATGTGTTAATTCAACAATTATTGTCTTTTGATTTTTTTTGTCAAATCGGTGTAGTGATGATGTTTGCGGTGTGTCGTCACGTGCACACAGCTGATTCCGCAGACTCACACCAAGCAGCGCAGCAACACACGTCGCTCACACAACCGCACGCAGACCGACACAGAGGCGGGGACTGACCTGCATGCACGAAGTAGGCCAGGTAGAGATCGAGCTCCTTCACCGAAACTCCAATGTGATGTGGCTGCACACACAGGCTGGGGTTGGAACACTGCGGAGACTTGACCAGTCTCTCCCCGTCAGTACTTTCAAGGGGAACCCCTTTGAATAAAATCACCATGACCAGGTCCAGCCTCCACACTTTGTCCGCCTGGCGCAGGCAGTCGATCCTCCTCATCTTGCCCTTCTGGTCAGGGTTGGACAGCACGCAGCACGGCGCCTTCTTCCCGGTTACCGTCAGCACAAAGTCCTCACGGAACTCGGGCCGGATGTCCTTGCGCAGTTTGGCCAGGAGGCGAGACGCCCACTTCTGTTTGACCTCGGGCTTCTCGCTGAGAAGCTCGTCCTTCACGGCGCGCTCCTCCTCCTTGGACATGCGCTTCTCATGCTTCTTGAAGTACTTCCTCTTGCGGGCCTGCAGGTTGAACCATGTGTAGGCAAAGGCCCGGACGTGGGGCAGCAGGGCTTCAATGAAAGGATGGAATTCATCCTGAGAGACAGAGAGAGGAGACATGGTGAGAGGGTGACAGACGGGACAGGTCCAGGACAGGGACTGTAATAATCAGCTGAGTCCAACACACACACACACACACACACACACACACGCACACACACACACGCACACACACACACAGTATAGTGTGTAAAACACTCCACCTTTTCATTAATGAGACAAGAAGAAAGAAAGAAAACAATCATTTCAAATGATCAATTGAAAAAAGAATTCCTCATTTTGCCAACTTCAGCTTCAGCGTGTATCACCTGCTTCTTAGCTCTCAGGCACCAGACACCACCGACACCCCCCACCCCGTACACCCACCCTGACCAAAAAGCCACCATGCAAACAGCCAACCGAGAGGTGTGCAGAGGGAGAACCCACAGCACCGGTTTGTGCACGACAGCTCACATCTTCATGTGGAGGATTAAGGTTTGCTAAAGGTGCATTATGTGGTTTTTGGTTGATGAGGGTGGTGCAGTCATTAGTGTGGAAACATGATTAGAGGGCAGGTCGTGGATTAGACCCAACCTCAGGGTCGCTCACACCTAAAACCTCCACTGGGGTTATTTCAACCCACAGCTGAGTTTCTGACAAAATCCACGACTCCTTCTGACGATGACGTTCCTGGAATGTTGCAACAGGGACTGTGGAACCAAACTGATTTGAGGTGTCACACACAGTATGTGTTTCACCACAG
>JAFBJQ010003736.1:20000-26664 GCA_016785345.1 Trinectes maculatus
CACTGCTTTTTTTTATATATCTATAACATTGTTCACCCTCCCTTGTCAAGGGGTCTGAATACAGCACTTTGTTTCTTCTTGGAGACAGTCCAGGCGAATGGGTTTGTCTCCAAAAGCGCCTCCAGCAGCTCTGCAGCCAACCTGCAGCCGCTCTCTGAGCTCTGAGATCTCACTCCAGGAAGGCCGGGAACGCCGCCTTTTCTTATTTGTGCTCTCTGTTCCGCTCAGGAGTGAGAAGTGTTTCTGTTTGTGCATTTCCTCGGGTGGTTATTAGGACGACTAGCGGCTGCTGGCCCGATGATATGTTCAGCCTCGTCTCCACACACACACGCACAGACACATGCACACACACAGACAGACATTCCACAGTCGATCTGCAACTCGGCAGCTCGGCAGCTCTGGATGTTCGTTGGAGCCACATACCAACATTCCTCATGTCCCAGTGCAGCGTTTCAGCTTCCTGACCCACTCATGTTGTCCACCACCATTTTTTCACCCTCTGCTTTATCCGCCGCAAACAAAATCCCACTTAACCAAGTCACTTGGCCTCATATTCAGTCTTAAAAAACGCGCTTTTCTGTCAGCGGGGTGAGATAATCCCTCTTGTTCTCAGCTTCCCCTTGACTAAGGAATGTTATACCGACAAAAAATAATCCTGGTTCTGCACCTGGGTCAAGAAAATTGTTCAAGAAAACTACTGATTGTGGGATCATGTTTTTTTTTTCTCCATAGGACTCTTGACAGTTCAAACCTCTTTGGGCCATATTACGAATCTGAATCTGGCTGAAAAGAAGAAACAGAAAAGGAAAATTCCTGACTGAGACAGATCTCTATCTATCTCTATCTATCACCTCTATCAAATAGGAAAATCAGCATTTGGTCAAATAATCAAAAAAAAAACCTCCCAGTGAAAACACTTGTGATAAGGCTTATGTTTAGATGAACAGAAATATGGAACAATGCTGACTTTGTAAAAAAGAATATGATCACAATTCCTGGTCAGTTCATCTGCTTGTTTCAGGAGAAACTGCTGTTGGCGTCCCGAAATAAAATCTCAAAATCTAAAAAAAACTGACATTTCTGTTTTGTTTTACAAAATTATGTTTTCTTTCAGCATTTGTATCAGACCAAATTGTATATACTTTTTTGGAGTGTGTTGACGTCAGCTACTCGTTCTCACATTTGGGCTATCTGTTACTTTTCGAACATTCTTCCAGCTGCTCTGAGATAATCCCCGTGCTCTTCCCACTGCGGTGGAGTTCACTTAGCCAGTGATTGGACTGCATCTTAAAAACCAGGTGAACATCACCTCGTCCTCTGTGATAGATTTGCCTCTGCAGATCTGTGTGCTAAAAGGCCGCCTGGTTAAACTGTGGTGAGGTGGTTGCAGAGCGGATGTGTGACGTGGCTCCGCGGGGTTCTTTCTTCATCTCTTCAGGGGTGATTCTTTCTCTCAGACGTTCCCCTCGGACAAAATCAGCCTTTCTAAACCTGCACGGGGAGCCCCGGCGTCTGAGAGCTGGACTGAAGCTTACACGTTCCCCCCTGTGCACCTTGGTGACAGATGTAATGGGCTCCAAATAACAGGCCTGTAACAACAACCCCCTGAATAACAGTCATTCAGGGGAGCAATAATGGTAATCCTCCATGTCTCTCTCCCTCCCTCCCACCGTCTATTGACACCCACACCGACACACTGAGGGAATTAGCAGCGTGTCGCTCGGGCTCAGCGGCTCGACCGAGCTGCAAAGGTTTCCCCGTTAACGACCGGTGACACAGGAGGACCATGGCAGCAGCCTGCACAACACCAAACGCACTAATATAAACACTGACATACACCGGGATTTAGAGATCTGCTTAAACACAAACAACCGCACCAGGAGACAACCTTTCCTGACTGACATGCCCGAAGCCCAAAGCCAGACCAGGTCTTTGTCAGGGCCACAGGAGAATCCACCCTCTGAAACCACAAAACACTGATCCATCAGCTCTGAAATAAATGGACGATTCGAGTGAATGGGGTAAAGATGTTACAGATACAGAGGGATGTTTACGCAGTACATGACTGTCTGTTCAGTCTCAGCAGAGAAACACTGATGGGCAGTCATGGGTGCTGGAGGCTCCTTCATCGTATACAAAGGAATCTACCTCAGCAGCTACCTCAAGCAGGGATTTCTTGGTTTGGGGGTCGTGGCTGGACAGTTTGTTGTCCTTTAAGTCCCCGTTTATGTTTCTGAGCAAACAAAGAAATCAAAATATGCTGAGCTCAGCAGATTGAAAGACAGTTTGCAGGTCTAATCTCTTTTTGGAACAAAAAAAAGGTGATTCGTATTTTATAAAAGGCCAGTTGTCTGCATATGTCTTGTCCTTGCTCATTCATTTCCGACACCGTCCTATTTGGTTCATGCAACTAAAGAAAACAAGTGTAAAACACTGTTTCTTTAAAATCGATTTAAAAAAAATAAATCAAATGATGTAAAAAGAAGGCTCATACAAAAATGACAAACGTCCTGGTTTTGTCCCAGCACTATAACAACCCTAAATCTGACCCTGCAATCACCAAACGGAGAACAATTTTAAAAGGTTAACTTGCAATTTAAAGAAAAAAAAATTAAAAACTGTGGATTTCATTTTCAGGCTTTCACCTCCTGGCTAAAGAGAAAAAAAAACGTAACCCTTAATTTCTGCCTATCATGGTAACTGCGTTTAAACTAATTTTTCAGGTTTGAATTTATTTAAATCTATAACGACAGTGGAACGTCCTCAGCATCCAGAACAGGGAGTGTGCTCAGCAGACAGGAGGTTTTATTAGTTTCATGTTGCTGCTCCCTGAAAGGGAGTCAGAACAGTCCGATATTCAATTTAAATAAATCCCCATCAATACATTTGTGCTTTTTAATGCCAAACCAAACCGCAGTGTTCAGCCTGGCAGGCTTTATAAAGAAATCACTGGATCACACTCAGGTCAGCTCCAATAAAAGCACACAAAAAAATCAGAAACATCATGAATAAATGCAAAAGAAAAACTCAGCAATTAAAATGACGGAGACAAAGCATATGTCAAGGGAAGATTCCAAGAAGAAGCAAAACCTGAAAGCACATCTCCTCTTCTCAAACCTGCACAACACATTTTTTCCCAACCCTGTACTGATCAGGATTTGTAAAACAACGGAGTCAGCCTGGACTGATTCTTGGTTTTACTGCCTGATAATCAGATTATATGTTAAAGCTTTTTTACAGTCATGATCAATAAATTACATATTTTACTAAATAGATTTAAATTTTGCTCATTTAAGTTTTTTTTTTTTTTAAATAATCATCACAATTTCAAATACATTTACAATAAAATCAATTCATTCTATAATCTGATGAAAGCAAACATTTGCTGAAATTTGAAAAATATATAAATTTGTTCTGTTTTATTTTATTTTATTATTGCAATGGGAAGAAGCTATGGTTAATTTCAGGAGGTTATGGGACAACTGGGATGATTGTCAACACAATATTGCCAAATCTCCCCTAGGTCAAATCCCCAGAAGGACAAAAAAAAAATGTAATGTAAATCCTATTTTATTCCCTGACCTGCAACACCACATTTTTTTTCTTTTTTTCAAATTCAAATTAATAGAGAAAAAAAATATATCAAGTATTTTTATTCTAAATTTACATTTAGGGCAGGATATAAATCATAAAGCATTTAGAGGTAATTTTGTGATCTGTGGATGCTACAATAACCTTTTGTCTGGGGCTGCTGATATTTTTGCTGGCTGCAGCTCTGCCCTGTCACCTCAGGTCACCTTTTTTTTGCACAGACACGTGCGTGTGTGTGTGCGTGCGTGTGTGTGTGTGTGTGTGTGTGTGTCAGGCCTCAGGTTCCTCTGTGAGGCCCGAACAACGACAGGAAGGCAGCAATTAACCGAACAAGATCAACCTGCACTGCTCAGTGCAAGCACCTGAAACCAGGGTGTGAGACACGGGGTGTGTAAGACAGGGTGTGTGTAAGACAGGGTGTGTGAAAGCGCTGCAGCTGATGAGCTGCGCCAGTCTCTGTCCGCTTTAGCGCAAATGTGATCTTCTGTGTTTGGCGCAGATCAGACACAACACGTGTCATAAACTATCAGAGCTATAAACGTGATCTGATGCTGCTGCTGCACATGACTCTCTCTCTCTCTGTCTCTCTCTCTCTCTCTCTCTCTGTGTGTGTGTGTGTGGAGCGGACGCGGAGTCAGAGCATGTCGGCCAGTGTGGCCACAGTTGGAAAGTTGGAGGGTAAAGAAAACAGAAAGAAACCAGCGCCGCCAGACTTTGTGAAAATGATGGGGTTGAGTCTGTGGGGGGAGCTGGTGGAGGTAACTGCCCCCCCCCCCTTCCCGGATACGGGGCAGGAGCTGCGGGCTGGCCGGCCGCAGGCACCTGAGCCGCGGCTCGCGCCACAGGAGCAGCCGGGACAGTGTGCGTAAGAAGCCGGCGAGAAAACACGCGCAGCCTCCGCAGACCCAGCCCACATGTTCACTAACACACTAACACACTAACAGAGTAACACTAACACACTAACACACTAACAGTAACACACTAACACAGTGAGAGTAACACTGATAGTAACAGTAACGTGCTGGACTGGAGAAGTTTCCACCAACTTTGAAATGTGCTGCAGCAGAGGAGCCTCCAGCTCAACAAGCTGCACCCAGCAGCCACTCTACACACACACACACACACACACACACACACACACACACACACACACTGAGAGAGAGTCTATACGTGAGACAGGCTGAAGGAGCAGAGAGACAGAGAGAGAGAGAGAGAGAGAGAGAGAGAGAGAGAGAATATAAAAAGTTGTTGAAAACACTCACCTGTGTCAGACATAGCGGTGAATACATATCTGTCGGGTCCAATCTTAGATCTGAGGGGTGTGTGTTTATGTGTGTGTACGTGCGAGTACTGTAACTCCAGCGTGTTTGTGCGTGCGCGCGTGCGTGTGTCCTGTGTGTGTGTGAAAGAAAAGGAAAGAACAGAAAAAGGAGAGAGAGAGAAAGTGAGAGAGAGAGGGGTGGGGGGGAATAGAGCCCTCCTTTTGCCCCCTTCGCTTTCACATTTCCAACCAGGGCTGAACTTTGACCCCGCCTCGGGTTACATGGACTGTCCGGACCTGTTAGAGGCCCTCCACCGGGGAGCGCACGACTTTCAGCCCCGACGCGCAGCACATCTCCGGCCGCCGGAGAAAAGTCCCGTTAGAGAGAGGAAACAGAGCGGAACAAGTGAGGCGGAAGCCCGCTGTGGTGTCGCTGTTGGCGGGTGAGGGCAGATCAGCTGGTGCCGGAGCGCGATGAGAAGCTCCAAGACGTCCCGACACGGCATCTCAAAGCGCTGGGGAGAGGGAGCCCCGGGGACTGGCGGAGCGCGGCAACATGTCTGTCCGCGCGGCGGTGCGGCGCTGTGGCGGTGCGGCTGCTCGCTGGACGGAAGGGAGGGCGCGGTGCAGCGGCAGCAGCGGCTTCGTCCCGGGAACAGAGCTCTGAGGAAGAAGAAGGGGGAAGCGGGATCCCTGAGCTGCCAGACGGCCACCTCGCCACTGAGAGCACCGACAGCTGCTTTCCGTTAATTTATCTCCGACAGGAGGACACGGTGGAGAAAAGTGAGAGAGAGGGGGAGAGGGAGAGAGAGAGAGAGAGAGAGTCGGCGTGGTGTCCCGGACACAGAGACGAGCGCCACCTCCTCTCCGCTCCTCTGCCCTGCCTGTGTGCGCCTGCTGCTGCTGCTGCTGCTGCTGCTGCTGCTGCTCCGAGCACCGGGACCTCCGCTCCACTCCGCTCCGCTCCTCTGCGCTTTGTGCGTCCGCCGCCGGACCGCGTGGCTGTGCGTGTGCGTGTGCGTGTGAGCGCACTGACCCCGCAGAGCCGATCACACGCTCTGCTTATTGACCAGAAAGAGGAACATCGATCCTCTGAGCGCACTTTCCCAAGTCCAACACGGCGATGCCACTATAGTGAGCGCGTGTGTGTGTGTGTGCACGTGCGCAGCAGAGTTAGCCCGTCCTGTGGAAAGTTATGGAGATGAATATGGTCACGCTGGGCTCATTGATCGCTATTGATCAGATTAGAGCAGATGGATATTGCAGTGCATGAGTTTTGGGGGGTTTGCGCACGGGAGGAAGACGTGTGTGGTAAACCGGCCCGTGTCTGCCCTGCGCCCCGCCGCGCGCCTTCGGTTTGGTTGACCTACAACCAAACCCAGGTCCAGTGAAGTGGTACCTGCCTCCGTGTGTGTGTGTGTGTCTGAAGAGGAGATCCAGTGATCATGGGGATCAGACGTGATCCACTCGCTGCGCGCAGAAACTCCACTTATCTTTCTGAAGCGCAACACTGACCTTTATCGAGATTTATTATTAATATATTACTTTTTAAGGAGCACGAACGAGTCCAAATCGAATCATTTGAACTTTACATAACACACACTCACACACTCTTATGTAATATCTGTGAGGCACATGTGAGATCATGTTGAGACGTTCAATCAGCACAGCAACAGTCTTATGTAAACCTGTAGCAGTGCCACCTCCTGAACTCTGACACTGTCTTTGTTATACATCTGTAGAACTGTGCTGACATGTGATCACAATCACACTCTGGTGTATCAACAGTCTCTAGGCTATGATTTGATTTAT